>QKQZ01040312.1:0-17621 GCA_003595255.1 Solenopsis fugax
TCCACCGCGGGCTTGCGGGCTTGCGGGCTTGCGGGCTACTCGTCGTCCCTAATTTAGGACCAATCATTTTTATCCTCCAACTTTTATTACGACACACAAATTTCGACAATGCCAGAAATAATCACGACAGCGTACGTTGTATGGTATGGATAATACACTGAGAGAAATGTTTTGTAAAATCAAAGTTTGGTTGATTAGTGATCATGAATTTTATAATTATTAAATATATAGTTGTTTTGACCAAACAATTTGTAGCCTTGACTAAATAATTATTTTCATACAACAAATTACAAAAAGTTTTGTTAAATGTGACTGTTAAATGTAAGTTTTTGGTACCAGTAACTACAAAATTCATTTGATTACTATTCAACCAAACTTTGGTTAATCTTACCAAACGATTTCTCTCAGTGTAATACTTTGTCTTATTACATTGAGATTATTTAACGATTACATTCCGGAAGTCTGTCTCTTATATGTCGAATTATTATGGCCCCGAATTACAGATGGGAAACAAGACAGCCACGAGAATCCGTCTTTGTGGTAGGCGCCAATTACGCGCTTGATCGCAATTAAATACATAAACGACATGTCTATCACGTCGTATCGGACTGACGCGATGTTCACGTAATTTATTTACCAAGTATCCCGCGTGTTTCCCGTGTCCATTATTTGCTGATGCTGACGGCATCGAGGACATCCGGAGTACCGTCGAAAAATCGTCATTAAATAAACTAGACGTAGTAAACGAATTGAGCGATCCCTATTTATTTATTTATAATATTCCGATAATGTTCAGTGCACGTGTGTAGGTTCTATATTTGCGCGATAATTTGGCTGTTTGAGTTTCTCATTGTTTAAAAGAATATATCGCACGCATGTCACGCGTTCCCAGACTGCACACCATATTTATGATAAATATTTATAAATATTTATTATTATTTTTTTTAATAACATGAATATTTTATACATATTTTATGTACATGAAGGAAAAAAACATAAAATCTTTATTCAACATGTTATTAAAATATAGACCAAATATTTTATACAATATTTGCAATATTTAAGTAAAAGATAAATATTGATAGTAACATTTTATACAGATTTTATAAATATTTTTGATATATATTTATGATAAATATTTATAATCTGTTCAATCTTTCTATGGTTACAAAATATTTATAAAATAAATAAAATAATTAATATAAACATTTTATAAATCTTTTTATAAATATTGTTGCACGAATAACCGTGACTTTATTTAATCTTATTTGGTTCGTTAATTATTTGTTTTCTATTAGTTGTTAATTATTTATCTTAGAAAATATATGTGGGTAAAGTGGCAAGAAATAAAAGAATGTATTATAACAATATTAATAATGTGTCGAATAGTTGTTTTAATTCAATAGTAATACTTTCATTATTAACTATTCTTTTATTAACGCTTAGATAGTGAATGTTTAATTATATTTGTGCTAAATTTGAGACCAAAATTGGTCACGTTGCGATGCTAATAAGTATCATCTTGCTTCCTATTTTAGGTTAATAAAAAGAGCAATTATTTCAGCATTCGAAAAAAATATAAGTTGAAATAGGACAAAAAGTGTATCTGATTTTCTTTCATCAAGAAACAAATTGAAAGACAGAAAAAATAGACTTTTTCAAAAGAATAAAAGAAAAACAAGTTTCTTCAGCATAATTTTAATATACAGGTGCTAAATTTATTTTACATATACATTGCGCATTTCATGTAAAATATAATGTTCTTTTTTTAATGTTTTAATCGATTGACGATCGACCAGTCGGTAAATTGACAAATTCGAACAACTGTATTTACCGACATGGACATTGAGTAATAGATGTTGAGCAGAGGGCGCCTAGAACAAAGCCATCTTAATTCTTCTTTGTGTAATAAATCCGTAATTTTATTATATCATATTTAAAGTCAATAATTTCATAAATCTGCATAATTTTACTACATTTACGTCCGTATAATTTTATTATATTTAATTCAATAATAATGTTTTCACAATTATATTTAAAGAATAATTATTTTATTCTATTCTGATATTAATAATTAATCTAACGGAGATATAAAACTAATATTATTTATTATAACAGCTCACGATATTATTTATTATTAAATGATCTTCATAAATATAAGTTTGAAGTATATATTGTACTTTAAAAGCTTTTCATTATATTTTTATACAAGTACACAGTTAAAAACATTTATATATAAACAAATGCTTTCTTTTTCTTGCATAGTTTATATAAGAAAATAATACGAATTGAAAAAAATTATAAGGATAATTTTCGTATTGTTTTTTTTTTGTTTTATAAAAAAGTGGTTTGTGTAAAGAAATGAGAAAAAATTGGTTATATAATTCGATTATACATAGACTCTTTTTTATTAAATTTTTTATGTATTTTTTTATACTAATAAAAACCTTTTATTTAATTTATTGCAAAGACATAATTGATTTGCATATCATTTGTACAGTCATTAGGCAAAACTGTAGAATATAAACTGAGAGAAAAACAATTGAAAATTATCTCGCTACAATGAACATTAAACATCCGATTAATTTCTTTTACAAACATATGCAAAAGTAATTATTATATATTAATGAAATATAAAGCTGAAATTTA
This sequence comes from Solenopsis fugax, assembly GCA_003595255.1. Lineage (NCBI taxonomy): Eukaryota > Metazoa > Arthropoda > Insecta > Hymenoptera > Formicidae > Solenopsis > Solenopsis fugax. The sequence continues at coordinate 2,650 of QKQZ01040312.1, forward strand.
CACAGGCTTCGATAAGAGAATTAAAAAATTTTAAATAAAGTCGATTTACACACATACACACACACACACACACACACACACACACACACACACACACACACACACACACACACAATGATGTTATAGCTTTTAATCAAATACCATAAATTTAAAAATATTTAGAATTGAAGTCGGTTGAATTTGAAAAAAGGTATATAAAAATCATACAAGTAAAATTTATAAAAAGCACTAAGATCCAGCTTGACCGTAGAAGGCGTTCTTATTTCAATTTGTATGTATTTAGAATTGATTTTACTGTATTTAATTTCGTAATATTTTATCTCATTCTTCATCATTTTATTTAATTAATTTTGTAACCAACTTTGTCGCGCGTGATAATTAATTCAGATGAAATAATTTTGAAAAGTTCAAAATCAAATACTCTCGTTTCTCGTTACGGCGTGTGAATTATTGATAATTATAAAGAACATCAATATCATAGTCTATATTATCTCGTTGAGTCGTCTGCAAGACTTCAATCGTTTTTCTACCGTGAAATTTGACGAAATATACGGAATAAGAATCGCTTGGTCTTATATCGGAGGCAGACAAAGGTTTACTGATTTATAAAACATAACGAATGTCATGTGGCATTCAAATATGTATATATTCCTATGTATATTATTCCCAGCAAACATCAAGTACATATTATATGCAAATGTTAATTGTAAATTTGCACTCAACAATGTAACTGTTATACATATAACGAGTGTGTTATGTAACAATTACGTTGATGCGTGGGAAATTACAACTAACATTTGCATTTCATGTAACTTGTAAATACTCTAAAAAACTATATAAATGGGAAAATTGGAATAATTTGTGAATATCTATTCCAATTTGTACATGGATTCTGTATTTCTGCTGTCTGCAATACTTTAATTCACTATTTTTAACACGTAAAAATACTTTTTTGTTTCAATACTGTTTACGTATTGTACTAATTGCTATTTATAAAACCAGGTGTAAAAAAGTTAATTTTCAATTATCTCATACTGATAAGCGTGCATAAATGCGTCATGAATATATAAGGCTACGAATATAAAATAACAATATACAAAAAAAAATTAAGATGCAAATAGATTCGGTTCTCGCACATGTCGTGCTTTTTTATGCTTGATATAAATAGACTATCTTCTTTAAATGTAAGTATGTAGTCAATTATTATAAAATTGTATATTCGTATAAAACGATATGCCGGATATATGTGATATATTTTGTTTAATTAAATATAGAATAAGGTTGCCGAAATTGCACCACATTTGACAAAGGCTTGTAATTAAAAAATTATGAAGAATATTTTTAATTTTCTTATGTCATAATAAAGTACATTTCTCCTTTCAAATTTATTTTTTTTAGAATTTTATTGTCAAATTTTTAAATGACGATTTTTAAGAAGCCTTCAAATAGTGCAATTTAGGCAACCGGTCTCCTAAATCGCATCACAGATTAATATTTCGCTTTCTGGGGCAAAGAGACACTTTGCTAGATTCTTTCTTCTCGAGCAAAAACGCGTTAGATAAGCTTTATTTTATTAATATTGGAGTTGAGCACCGTAAATTAAATAAATTTACATCAATGTCATTATTTCGATAACTTTTCAATAATATTGCAATAATATTGTTATATTACGATAATATTATTACAGTGTATGCTCTTAATTCAGTTTCTTTAAATTAATTTAAAAAGTTAATCGTCAATTATATCTTTATTTAATAAAGCGATTCCAGTTCGAACATTGAATTTCATGATATTTTTAACAGTGTATGTTCAAGCGAGAAAGAAACAACTCAGAAGAGAAGACAGTATAGGCAAGAGTAGTGGATAGTTAAAATATAGAAAGTTAAACAGAGTTAAAAAGTTTATAGTAACTTGCAATTTGATTAAGTTAATTTTAAACGAAATATTTTTTAACTTTATTATTTTTATATTTTAATGTATCAACCCTTTATCTAACAATTTTAAATTGTAAAATAATAAGTATGGCATTATAAAATAAAAAGTACATATGTACTTTTATACTTTGTAAAAAAAAACAATATTTTTTTAGCATTTTATAAAAATTGAATTTACAAATAAAATATTAAATTTATTTGACAATTCATATTATAATTATTTAGTTATATTTATATAATGGTAAAAAATGTACAAATTTATGGCATTCTAATTTAATATAAATAATGCTTTTGAAAAGTAATTTTTGTTTCAACTAAAGTTAATTAATAATCATTTATAATCAATTACGAAATTTGAAAAAAATGACCCGCTTGACATGAACATTATTAAATTATTAATTCATTTATACAATTAAATAAATACATAAAAATCTTCTAAAATATTAATAATAAATATTAAAAATCTCACTCTACATTATTTCAAATTTTTTTTAAATCTTGTAACACACTTCTAAAAGAATTCTTTCTAATCATATTAGTTTCACGTATCTTTGTGTCACGCGTAACTTATCAGAACTGTTTGAAGTTTAATTTATTCACAGACAGGTAGAAAATGCGTCATCAAATTATATGAATGTGGTTACGCGTCTGCTTAATGGTAAATGGAAACATAATCCTGACATAAAGCAAGTCGTGTGCATATCTGGCAATGCAAAAACAACCATTAATATTTCGACGATATCTTTTAATAATTGCACGTGTAATATTTTTCTCTTATTACTCTTGTTAGATACGAATAACGATATTTTATTTTTGATGTTACAATTCTACTTAAATTAAAACCTTATTTTGATTTTTATAATTTATTCACCAAATTAAAATGTAATGAATTAAATACATAAATCAATTAATCAAATCAAATAATTATCATTTTGTTATTTTGCATTCTATTTACTTGTATTTAACTGAGTTTCAATAAAAAAAGTTAAATATTTTCATAATTATGAAAAGAACAAAAAATATTATTTCATATTACACATTGGCATTTGATTTCTCTTTGTACATTTATCGTTTAAATGTAACTATCATATTTATTGTTTTAATATATCCTATTTTGTAATATGATGTAATAAGCAGATTCGCATGCTGGAACTATTATGAATTATATTCCATCGTTTTATGAAACAAAAAATGGTGGGATGACGTCGCAAAAGTTTTTGTCCTAAATTCAACAGTCGAACATACTGTGATTAACTTTAGCCAAATATAATCCATGTATCACGGTGTGTATGGACCTTTATCGCAAGTCGCGTCAACAAGCGTCGCGTTGAAATCTCCGCGTTGTCCCACAAATGCTCAAGACAGAAAAACCACAGGCTTAAGTCATTCAGAATCTTTAATCTTTGCACATCTTTGCACGCAATACAATAAAAATCTTTGCATATCTTTGCACGCAGATACAATAAAACTTATACGCTAGGAAATTTACGGACGAACGAGTTCACGATTCCGAATGGAAGTCTTATCTGACAACAGCGTGTTGTCCGTAGAACACAAACGGGCAAAAAATCTCGCGCAAAGTGTGCTGATACTCAAAGATGAAAAGAGAGAGAGAGACACAGAAAAAACTTTATTGCCGATGCGACAATAAAGTTTTTTTCTGTGTCTCTTTCTTTGTCTCAATTTCAACCTTTAGTTCTCTCGAGAAACTATGTTACCACTATTTATCACATCTTACATAACATAATCATGCACGTAACTGCGACCGACAGATGAATACCGATGCGGCCATTAAAATAGTAGCTTGAAAAGAAGCTGACAGTATTCCCTATATTTTTGGTCGTCACAATCTGCATATACAGTAACCATTATAACTAGTCATGCTACGGCCGTATTGCAAATGCGGTTTTCTTGCGGTCCAAGATGACGCAACCGGTTGGCAGCGAAAGTATTACAGAAACACGTTTGGAACGAGTGGGTAATTCGCGATAGAAAATTACAGAAAGAAGATAAATTACATACTGGACGGTACATCGAAATTGAGACCAAGAATTCCGGTACCATCCAGTAATTTATCTTCTTTCTATAATTTTCTGATGCGAGTTATCCTCATGTTCCAATATAACAGTATATATTTAAAAATGGTAAAAATGAAGTAAACATATACATACTTAGATGTTATATGATGCTCGGAAAAAATTAGTTATCTATATGATTTAGAATATTCTTCTAACTTTTAAACAAATAAATGGCTAAAGCAAAACGCATAACAAAATAAAATAACGTAACGACACAATTAATCGGTAATGTGTATTTTTTGTATCTATAGTTTTTAAAAGTTAAAAGGGCTGAATTAATAATCCTGAATCACTGATAGATACGCGAAAGAAATCGAGATTTAAATTGGATTTTGTTTCTCGCATATCTAAATTTGAATTCCGCTACAATATGATATACAAAAATATAATATATATATGTAATGTCCTAGCGTAGAAGATCTATGTTTGGTCGTTTTCATTATTGTTAAGTCCTATATTTTCAGGAACACGCCGCGAGGTGCGAGTCAGATATATCGATGTATATTTAAACTAAATAATTTTACTATACAATAAACAGCGCGAAGTGCGCGTCTAAGAGCTCGCGCTTACGCGAGGGCCTTCGAGCTAGAATCACCCATCTTCTTTGTGAATTCCATAAGAAAATCCCTGTAGATGAGTGAGTCCATATTGCTTGAAAGAATATAAAGTATCCACCAGTCACCGAGGTCAACTTTTCTGCTGACGCTCTGGCAAGTCTCGATGGGCAATACTCTCGTCGACAAGTGCAGCAGTTTCGGCCGTATAATTGGGATGAAAATAATCATCGCCCGATATAATACCTGGGCGATTAACAGGAAGGCCAATATAAAGAACCAGAACCAGATGAAGATGTACGTCTTCTCGTTGACGATGTTCAACGGCAGAATGCAGAGAGAATCGTGCTGCTGTATTGTACCCGAAGGTCCGTATTTGTGGAATAGGCACTTGGTAACGCGAGGAAATACGTAGACCATGGGGTCAATTCGTTCCTCTTGCGGTATGTCCGACAACTGCAATACTCGCCAACCATAGCTGAGGAATTCGCCATCGAAGAATCGGTTCATTATATAAAGTTGAAAGATTATATTGATGAGGCACAGAATCTCGCAGGCGAAGTACCGATACACGTACGTGTTGTGATTCTGAAAGCACAATTCGTCGCTGAATTAAAGCAAATTGGACTCAATGAGGACGAATTGGCCTTAACGCGGTCGTCTCCCTCCTCATCATACGTCCCCCCTCCCTTTTCCTCCTTGATCGTCCTCCAACATTCCATCTAAGTGACACTCGACGCGACATCTCGCATAATCTACTAAATGCAACATAGAGGGGGCAACCTAGTTCCGCCATAGGAAATTAACGTTGCATTTAAGGAGATTTCAGATTACAATTTACTAAATATTTTATATTGCAAAAAATTATGGTTGCATCTAAAAAGGATTCAGATAAAATTTTACTAGTTTTTTAACACTTATGGTTATAAAATCTTATGAAAATGAATATTTCTCTTTAAATATTTAATTTAAGTGTTCATAAACATTGCTCCCTTTAATAATTTTCAAATTCAATTATCAGTAAGTTTAAACCTAATCTCCCATTGTATTTTGAAAACATTCTAATACGGGAATATGACCAACGATAGCAACGACACGTGTGATGTTATTGTAACCCAATAAGTAGCTATTAGCGACCACCAAGAGCGACAAGATACCAGCTAAATAATGAATCAGTTTCTATCTTTTCAAAACTTTTCACACATTATCTTTTTTATCTTCCAAGCCAAAATTTAATCAAATTTATTTTAAAATTGGAGATATTCGACCGTTCATGTAATACATACAAATTGAAATAAGAACGCCTTGTACGGTCAAGCTGGATCTTAGTGCTTTTTATAAATTTTACTTGATTTACTGTGATTTCTATATACCTTTTTTCAAATTCAACCGACTACGCGCCGAATTACTTTTCATAACGCAGCTTTAAGTTGAACATCAAGATGCTAACTTGCATCTTGATGTTAGACCCCTTATCCCCCCTGAAATTTATTTTAATTTAAATTGTTTCGCATTCTTACCCTGATATGCATCATTAAATAATCCATGACAAGGCTTTTCTTCTTCGTTAAAGTTTCTTTGCTGTCTACGCCGTAATTCATTCCCTTGGCCAACGCCTCTATCAGACCGCCTTCCCAGGCCTTCCACAGCCATTGTGGTACATAGCACATAACCGCCTGTTAAGAATATATGTGTTAAGAATATATGTCACATCTCAAAACATTAGAAAAAATATAGAAATTTCATTCCAAGATTATTCTATTAATACGTTTGAGTATCTATGTCAAATTTAAACACATTTCTCTTATAAGTTTAAAAATCATTTTCATTTACTCTTGATTCTTATATGAAATCGCGTTTTGTAGTACTTATTTGCAAAGAAGGATGTAACGAAAAGGCCTGTTTTTACGCGTAACGTCATTCGCGGGATAAGACTACACGCTACATGTATAAATGATACATAGTATTATACATTATGTTTTAACATTAAAAATACAGAATATTTTATAACACCCTTCTTTGAGAGCATAAGTAGTGAGAAGTATTACGAATTCAATCAGATTTTTTTTTATAAATAAAACGTGCAAAAATTTATTTGGATCCATTTATTCGTTTAAAAGTTATTCACCAAAAACTGCAGCAAAATATACTTAATCATTTTCGCTGCATAAGCCAAATCTTTCGTTATTTTTATTCTTTGCTGATTTCAGAGCCAAAATTCAGGCATACACAACCAAAATTTTTTATCGTTGATTTAAAAAATATATAAATATAAAGAGCCTGCAGTTTTTAAATTTCGATAACTTTTAATTGGTATTACATAGCCAAAACATCTTTAACAAAAAGCTAGCCAAATAAACATTACATGTAATTCACTATAAGTTATAAAAACCGAGTTAATTTTTCTAATTATTGTACATTACAAATACAAAATTTATTAACAAAGTGCGCAAAAACGGATTCGAAAAAACACTACTTTTCTTCACAATTATTTCCTGTACATGCATTGAACTCTAATATAAAATATAGAATTCTCTCCGTTGAAATATGCGTTAGCATTTAAAAGTAAACTGAAGATTAACGTTCCATAAATTTTTTTACGATCTACATCCGTCTCGCAATGGTAACTGTACCAATCTTTGCGGAAGGGTATCAAAGCGACTATTTATGATCTCCTACGCATGGGTCCGCACGTGGGCCGCGGTCGGCCAGACGTGAAGGACAAGCGCGGATCAGCGGAAAGACAAGTGGACGAGCATGACGAAGGGACAACATTGAGAAGACCTCCGAGGGGAGTCCTCCTCCTTGAGTGGCGCACGTTCACCATGTCGCACGTGTGGCAAGATCACTGATAAAAAGGGGGGGAGAGTTGTTCACTGCCTACCTGGAAGAACAGCACGAAGCAGACCCACTGATAGTACGGGTAGTATTTCCTCGCGGTGATGTCTCCGAAGTCGTTGGCCACTCCAGGATGGGCGACATAGACACCGACCTGGAAACACGAGACCTTAGCAGCGCGACGATAACAATATGTGCATCCTAACGCGCGATAAAGTCATTTGACCCTCCTTAAATGTAGATAATGAGAACCTCCCACCCTTTCCCCGTGCTATATATCGTTTCATTAAAAATACTGGCACTTCGGGTCTTTGTTAACACGAATCTTTTTTGCGTATTAATGCGCAGCTAAACGATCTGGATACTTCGTCGTGTTGCGCGGGTTTCAGTCAGAAAGATCAAGCGCGTTATTGAGTGTTCGAAGGTCATACATTAAAATATAACTATTAGTATTATAAATTATATTAATTTGTTTTTGTATTTATATTTCGCTAATTAGGATATCGCAAGGTAAGCAATTTCTTATCTTAAAAGTAATATCGGCGGTTCAGGATTAATAAAAGAGAGAAGGTGATGAATACACTTATCAATGATTGCATTTATATCACAGCAGAGTGAACATAAAAATAACTTTAGCTTCTCGCAAAGGTGATCGAGAGAAATTCGTTGATCAATATGTAATATGGTAATTTTCATCGTCGCGTTTATTTTTTTTCACGTTCGCAAAGGCGACTTATCAATTTACACGTCTATAAATACGTCGACGACCAAATTTCAAAGTACAACTTGCAGAAGATTCATATAAAAAACAGCCAGATATATCTATGTTTATGCTCTTGATTTTATACGATTCCTTAATATTCGCACGCATAAATTTTGGTAACAAATAATGCGTATGAAATTATTTCCTTTGGCTTCGCATCGATGTTCTTATGCACGGGAAGGAACGATTTTGCTAAAAGTATCGAAAATTTAGTTAGAAACCGAACTGAAAGTAATTTGGTTAGACTAACAAAATATTTATGTAGGATATTCAGGCTGTGTGATTGCTAGAATGGCAACATTCTTTTATCACGCTTGAACGTCCAGCATAATCATTTTAATAATTTAACATTATTTTTAGATCTGTATTATTTTTAGATAAGATTAATTTTTCAATACTTCAGCAAAACCACGTTCTTTTTCCATGTATGGATTATTGGAATATGTGCATTGAAAAAAACTGAAATCTTTATATAAACGATATCGAAATATGACGGGGAAGTGTATCAATACATAATAAATAACAAGAATGGCTATATCGGTCGGAAGCAGAACATAGTGCTCAATAATCATTTTCTAGGTGAATTTACAAACCTTTAAGATCCTCACAAACTGTGTCGGACTTAAAACGCAGCTTTTAAGAAGAACCCAGAAATGTAATATCACGAAATTAAATTGTTAATCAATTTAATAATCTTAATGCTTACAAGCACCTCTACAATCCCTCCTTTTTATCAAAAATTGTTCAAAAATTAATTAAATCAACTTAATATTTAATTAAACGAATTTTAGTATCCGATACGTTTAATATTTATGCAAGTAAATATTTTATTAATACTATTCGAATAAATATTTAAAATTTATGAATTTTTTCTCTCAGTGTACATATTATTCTTAATTTAAGAAACTTAATTGTCTCAAGCACATTTTTAATTAAAAACGTGGTTGACCGCCTACAATTTCCGACATTATCTTTAGCTTATTAGCCGTAATTATGACATTTCCTCTGCTTATCCTCGCGTAATCTGACGATCTTCAAATTCTTTGAAGCGAAAATATCAGTAGCGTATTTCTGCTGATCTCAAACTTCATTTCTGCCGACAGTGCGCGGCAAATTCTTCATATAATTTGTAATAATTTTGTGCTTCAATCGTAGAATTCGAACGGGTTTAATTCTAAATTTATCACTACTGCTTACAAATTGCGACCCCATGTATTGGGTTTATATGGAAATCAAATGCTGATTGTGTTATCTGTTACCGATCTGTTGGATCGAAGCCGTAAACGTGATAAATCTTTAACCGTATCAAGTATCGAGAAGGATATTACATATGCAATGATGCAATAGAGATGAAATCGTGATATACCTCGATCGTAATCTAGAGTATTCAAATAATAAACTATTGGGCTGCGTTGAGAAACATCAGAGATATCATTATAATAATGTATCAAGGATATATATATCCTTGTTGTTTATCGAATGTTAAACAAGGATAAAATAACGATATCCGAATGCACCCGGGCAAGGTTTCTAAACGCAACTTTGAACGGGTGTAGAGTTATTTCAAATGTATAATTTTTTGAAAAAGAAATTACAATGAAGATTAATCACGCTCACGTCCAAAGATTAGTCCGTAAGTCATCAGCTGGTAATACGATCAGTATTTGATTTCCATGTATGATAGCTTCGTGATATGGGTTCGTACGTACATGTAGCTTTTATTCGACGACGATGGAATGTCAATGGATGTCAATAGAGACGATATTTATAGAACATGCCTGTTGAACAACGAGCGAGTTCTACGTACGTAGTTCAAAATAGAAAAAAAAGGTTTACGAAATAAGGCAATTCTAAGAAATGGCGCAATTAAATTCTCGCAAGAAGATAATGCATTCTAAGAATGTACTTTCTAAGTAAATTAAAATTTAATGTCATCAACGGTTATGTTATATAAACCAATGATTGGCTCGTTAATCATTCTTTTATACCGTTAAACTCTCTCCAGAGATATTCACAGAATAAATCAACTGTGCTCGCTTAAACGCTACACGATCGATAAAGGGACAGAGACTGTGAATATCCTTTCGTAATTTTAACCCTCCGTGATCCAACGTTTTTTTCGTTATTTTCCTAGTCCAATCAGATCACTGGTGTCTAATAATGTTTTTTTTTTAAGATTTCGGAGCTCTAAAAAATCTGAAAAAATTTATATTCTTCCAACATTCCAGAATACGATTTCATAATTGTTTGATCCGAAACGTATTCCCTTTTTTTTGTAAGCTCGAATTTCAGGCAGAATAATTTAAAATTAAAACAGAATATACTTTAGAAAAATTCTGAAGAAGGACTAAAGTCTGAAACATTTATGTAATTATTAATGATTATTTGATGTTCGATTAGTGATGAATCAATAATTAATAAATTCTTTTTCCATTCTGAAAAGTTATTGGATCGTATTAATCTTTGATTGCATTTGTACATTATGAGCTTTATTTTCTAATTTGTTAAGACTGAAAATTCGCTTGGATCTTCAAATTTCCGGTTGGATCACGGAGGGTTAAAAAGAATTTATTCGTGAATGGAGAAATAGCGTGCAATCATGTTCATCCACACAGGATTTCTTTTCAAGTGCACAACGCGCTATTGTAATGCAACAAACGTTAGCAGTTACACTACACTAATTTAATTTATTTTCTTAATTTTATTAACATACAATAAAATACCCACGGTAAAAATCACGAAATTAAATTGCTAATCAATTTAATAATTTTGATGCAAGCATCCTTATGATCCCCCTCTTTTACTGAATTGTTCAAAACTTAACTAAACCAACTTGATATTTAGTTAAAAAATTATCAACTAGCAAATTTATTAGCAAAAACATTTTCTATTAGCAAATTGCATACGAACTCGAGCAGAAATTGCAGTAGATGACATGTGAAATCGCAACCTACTATCATTTTACTATCAAACTTTGTTTCTGTCGACAGCGTGCGAAAAATTCTATATTCAACCAAACTTATATGTGTTGAGAAATTTATATTCTTCACACAAATTTGGCTCGCGCTTGAAATCTTAACAAGGTAAAAATCGAGAATTTAACGTGAAAAAATATTTTCAATAGAAATTTTAGGCGAGTCTATCTAAAAGTATCTCATTTACTCTTTTATGCTTGACTAACACCTTTATAAATGGCAATCTTCTTCGGTGTTGTTCACCTTGACACGTAGACTCTTTTTCCAATAATACAATTTCACACGTTTTTACCGTAGCTAACGTGACGCTTTCGATCGGTGGCGATCCACCGATGATTTGAGCGGCAAGAGTGATCTTCGCTTGTCGCGAAGAGAAGAATACGATCGTTACAATCGAAAATCATACCTGTCGATTGAACGCGTCCGGCATGGTGAACGTGGATGTTATCCAGCAGTACGTGTTGATGACATTCACGGGCAAGCCCTGGACGATGCAAGAGATCGGGTTACCGACGAATTGGGTAGCTGTGATTATTAGGGAGCACGTAAACAGTAGCACCGCGGTGAAAAGAGTATGCATACGAAACAGCACAGAGTCCGTGACGATCTCCTGCCGCTTCAGATACTTGCTCAATCCTCCCAGTAACTTATACATGATTGCGATGTGTCGCTATCTTGAGTCACGAGGACGACGTCCTCCTCGAGGACGCAGGACAATGATGAAGACGCCTCCCCGAGATCTCGGGGATCACCTCGTCATCAACTCTTGGATCGCCGTCGTCGTCGTCGTTGCCGCGCGTCGTGCCCCGTCGTCGACTACCACTTCCACCACTGACACCACCAACACGTGCTGTCCTCAAAAGCGTCCTCAAAGTGTGCTGTCCTCGAGAGACCACGAGGACGTACCGGCACTAACGAGTGTAGCTCATCCACCGCGCTCTCGCGCGAGCGAAAGCAGCAAAACGAAACGAGAGAGAGACACGAGCGTGCACGGTTGTCCACGCGGCGTGCCTCTCTACCTCCCTCCTTATTCCTCCTTCTTCCNGCGTGCCTCTCTACCTCCCTCCTTATTCCTCCTTCTTCCGTCTCGCCTTCTCTCCGGTACCCTGCCGCGCTTCGCCTGGCCTCTCTTCTATTGCCCCCTCTCCGCTCTCTCTTTTTCTCTCCCTCCTTCCGTGCCCTTCTTTTACAGCCACTCTTTCGCTTAACCGTAACCCTCTATCCCCGCAGCCGGGGGTCCTTCCTTCCCCTGACTCTCCGTACGAGATCGGTCACCGAACCACGCTGGACGAGTTCCCGACGAGTCCTCGACGTGTTCCAGTTCCTTCTGCGAGAGAGATCGGCAGTTCACGCGTCCGCGTGAATCATTTAGCGAACGGCTGATAAAAGTGCGGCAGGGGGAACGAGGGGGTAACACGAGGGAGAGCAGGTCGTGTATTCGTCCTCGCCACTTCCGTTTCCACGAACCCTTCCTGTTACTCTTGAAGGTTCCGCTTCTTCGCTTCAATCCCGTCGCAACTTCGTACCTTCTCTCTCTCTCTCCTTCTTTGCCTAGAGAATTTCTTCAATTATCCTTCTTCACGATCTCTTCAGTAATTAGCCGAAGAATTCCTTGTACAGTTATCCCCTTGAGCATATCCTTCTCCTCGGTAATTATCTATGCAGTTCACCCGCGCGTCCTGCTAGCGTCCAACCGCTGAGTCGAGTCAATAGTGGCTCCCGTCCCTAAAATAATCAACCAGGGACGTTACGGCCATTCCACAATAAAATGACAATTCAGCACTCGAAAGTCAAAGATCGGGATTCCAACACAAGGTCTAACAATTGCAATCCTGCAAAAATTTTTTGTAATGGACAAACACGTCCTAATACGTTAGTGTCCAACCGCGGCGTGATGTGTAAACAAACGCGGCTCCATCAACAAGGATCTTTCTAGCGATCCTCCCCTCTCCGTCCTTCCTCACCTTCTTCCTCTATCAGGTCTCGATTTCTCAACGGATTACTCTCGAACTTTTCTCGATTACCGACGATCCCTTCCATTGGCGATCGCGGGACGCGCAAAGGTAAAGAGTTTTTAAGGTCGGCGGGTCTCGTCGTAGACTTTACGATTCCCTTCTCGAAGACGCGAGATTTCCTCCTTCCTCCCTTTCCCTCTCTCTTTTACTTGTGTTATCGCGGGGAACTCGCAGAACTGCAGTACTCTCGTGAACACCGCCGTTGCGTATCGAGGAAGCGACACTAACTACCAACTGTCAATCGCGCCAATTCCCCTTCTCGCTATCTCTCTCTTTCTCTCTCACTCTTCCTCCATCTCCCTTCCCGACAAAGTCATCCTCTTCCCCACTACATGAGCCTTCATACACGCACGATGCACGAAACAAAATTGTGCAGCGACGAAGCCTGCCGCTCTAGGTGCCCCGTCTGTTCTCCTCGCGTAGGAAATAAACGCCTCCCCTCCCCCGATCTTTTTTTTTTCCCACAGAAGCTATCGTGAGACAGTCGCAGCATAGAGTGCCGCGGCATGACGCGCGTGTGCGTGCGTGCGTGCGTACAAACGTAGCAGTATCTTGAGCGGCAACTGACGAGAAGTCGCGGTTGTTTGTTGTGTCGTCTGGGGGAGGGAGTCGGGGAGAAAGGACGCAGGGGACGGCAGGGGGCTCAGCGAGGGTACCAAGGGACCGACAGAGCGGCGGACGCGCGTACACACGAGGAATGGCAGGGGAGAACGGGGAGGGATCGGTTCGCCGATGCGGAGAAGGGTATCCGACAGAGGGGGGCCTGACGCTGGAGCTCTCTCTGTCTCTCAACTTGGGCGCTATAGTGCACGCCGACGGTGCTATACAATGCGTGCCGTGTGCTCCGTCTACTGCCGTTACGTTGCCATGATCATCCTTTTTACACAGCCGGCATTTGGAATAGGGGACGACCCCACATTGCCAGCACGCACATGTGGGGTTGCTGGCGTCACCTCCCTTTGCCTCCCACCGCCCCTCTCCCGAGACCCATGAAGGGAGATCTAGACCCGACAGATTTTGTAGTCGAAATCTTCTGGCTTGCGTATATACTTCGAGGGAAAGAGGGATTGGGGGGAAGAGTAGAAGGGATGTGCGTTGAATACTCTTGCGTTGTACGTTTGTCCAGCCAGTCTACCTTAAAGTTTCGTAGTATGATGCAATTTCGTAATATGATTACAGTAATTTGTGGGAATATCGATTACCAGGAAGTCTCGTCGAAAGCATCTTCATCGTAAGCGATTTCCGAAGCGTCTTGTCTATTAGAAAGATATCTCTTAACCAAATATAAATAACAATAATCATCTTAATTATGTAATAATTATTATTTTGTAATAATTGGATCGAAAAATATCTTCTGCATCTTGTTGTGCAAGGTTTCGTTAATCTCCAATCGTTTCTAATCTTGATTGGGATCATTGCTGCACTCGTTATATAATTGGACATTTCGTGGAAGTAAATTATTTCAGCTGTTCGCGGTTTTCAATCAGCAGCAACCTTTTGTATTTCTCAACGATGCGTGAAAACATAAACGAAGATGGTCGAAGATAAAGTGGAGAGAGATACGCTAGCTGTAAAAAAAAACTTGTTATCACACGCATATTCGAGCTGTTAAAACGTACAAATATCTGGCAACATTGGAACGCTAATTTATCTTACCAAGGAGAATTCTCGGCGAACTTTATGGGTGTTATGTTTCGCATACAAATTTCTTAAAGTCGTATTAAAAGATATGCATACACTGAGAAAAAAGTTGTTAAGTCGACTAAATTTTTCAACTTGATTGAATTTCTTTAGTTTATTTACGTATTTAAATTA
>QKQZ01040317.1:0-15222 GCA_003595255.1 Solenopsis fugax
ACGTCACGCCCAATCACAGGGCATCGATCGCGGGGTTGAACGCAACCGTCGCTGATACCTGCGTAACAGGATCAGCGGCACTTCTGTTCTAGAGTTTCGAGACGGACGTCGCGTGTCGGGCGACTCCGATTTTTCCGCGATCGGCCGCGCCCCGTCACTTGGGCGAGTAGCGTGTTCCCCGCGAACATTCGCGATCTCAGTGCATAACGAGTGCGGGATTATTACGAGCATCGAGATGCTCCGCCGAGCTGCGGCGATTGAGCGGATGTAAGTGTGAGCACGCTGCCGAGCGTTCGCGCACCAAACTGCAGCATCGCGACAAGATTTCCGTCGATCACGCGCGCAAGATCTCCGCTCCGCGGATCAATCGGTTGATCACAAGCAAGATTTCCGTTTCGTGGTCAGCTGCATACCGGTCAAGATCTCCGATGTACGCTCGCGCTCGCATAGCGATTAGTCTCTTCACTTCGCCGCTATCTCTATCGGCCGGCGCACTCGCGGCCGAGTAACCACGCTTCCAGTCGCGTGTATGGACGAAGCTCCGCGAAGGGCTCTGGCGCTTTGATAGAGCCATTTGTAACCTGGAACCCGAGGCACTCAGCGGCCGTCGGGTCCGACTGTGATAACTGCTCTGCACGGCGCAGATTTTGCCCTTCAGGCCTTCAAGTTTGCTAAAGTGATATTCTTAATTAAATTCTAGTGTGTCGAGCTAAGCTCGTCTAACCGAGATCTGTAAGTGACACGTAATTTTCATCGAGTTCAATAAATCATTATCGTGTCCATCAATCCACGCAATTCTTTCTGCCTCACCCATCCCACTCAGTGCCTCAGTCGAGGCACGAGCCAGCCGCGTGAGCGAGGTCGCGCGCAAGCACACTAGCTTCCGCGACAATATTGTTTCATACTTTAAATTAATATTTAGAAATGTTTCCGACTCTAGCCAGTTTTTAATTTTGGAGACTAAACAAAAAATTAAAAAAGCTTACGAAGCTTAAATACACCATATAAAGTACTACTTTATATTAAAACTATTTCAAACTGATTGACGTTCCTAACAAAATAAAAATTTAAGTTAGAGCTTTGTGTATGACACCTTATGACATGCATATGGTTTGAACGACTGATGTATCACGTTGTGTTACTTTGTAAGATGCCTCGAAATAAAAATTGTACAAATAGTTAGAGTAAACCTTTCTGTAAGTCTTTGCAAAGATTCAAATCTAACCACCACGTAGTTTTTTTCGTAAATAGATACATAAAAAAATTGATGAAAGAACGCTTATGAACTAAAGAGAAACTTTTGACGAATTAAAGAAATATGATGGAAAATTGAACAACGTTATTAAAAACATGATTTAAAAACTTGTTATAAAAACAATTCATTAATTTAATTTTACGCAGTAAAAATTAATAATAATATCATTACATTGAAATGTATGCTAAAATTTCAACAACTATCATCAATTGTTTTTCAATAAATAAGTCACTTTTTGCTGAGATCTGTATCAATTATATCTCCTAAAACTTATTGAATTTGTTCAAATAAAAATATTCGATTTATCAGCTAAAAATATCGAAGTATTGATTATTTGTTAATCGCCCATTCCTAGTGGATCGCAACAGTGCGTCAGCGCTAAAAGACACCACTTTTGCCGGTGCGTATACATGCGCGGCTTCGCGTGTGTGCGGCAGCCGAGAGCAAGTCCCGAGGGACACCACTTCGTAAGAACGTTCTTAGTCGTGCCTGAAGCATTCACGACATGCGCGCTTCTGAGAGTGATTTGCTTTCAGACAAGATTTACTATTTTTTTCTATAAAATATCCTATATCGCAAGGATCTATAATATGTAATCAGCAGCCGCACTCTCGTTTGCAAAATAATAAGAGTCGATTAGCAAGATAACAAAAGGCGAAAATGGAGGAGAACGTCCAAGTGCAAGTGATAGACAACTCGCCGTCGATAGAGCGCATCTTATGTCCAATATCGTTTATGTCATGGATCCTGGGTGTCGGTGTAGCGCATCCGCGAAAGTGTCCAAAAGCTATAACGATTATCATACGCATAATTCACATGGCTGTGTGTTCCTATGCCATGATAAGAGACATAAGGTTTTTCAATGATTTACGTGGTCTTCGCAAAATTTCGAATAACTATTATGATGATGTGTACCTGTACATATATTTTCTACATCTGATGTTGTTTTATGTATCAACCTATTATTATATATATCACGGAATCAGGCAGTACAACAAGTGGCCGGGACTGATGGATAGATTGAAGGAACTCGATCAGAGGATCAGGAATGAAATATTCATGAATGACCGGTCTATAAAAATTGTCGTAGCGCTAGCAGTTTGCACGACGTTTATTTTCTGGTCTTCATTGCCGATTAGTCTCATTCTGTTTTATAATATATTATATCCTGCAAAATACAAGTTTATCGATACGCTGTTTCACTATAGTATATTATCAACGCAGTCATTGATCAACAGTTTCGTCTTCGCCGTTATTGTCTATGTGCTATATCGCAGATTTCAAACAATAAATAAGTTGATTGGCCAGTTGGATGAGTTATCCGATGTGCAACGGATTGCATTCAGGATTAGACGCATCAGAGAATTGCATGCCGGTGAGTTTTTGCGTATATTATCTGTTATATAATATAATAATATATATTTATATGGCTCGAAATATAATTTAATACGATCTGAAAAAATTGCGATGATATTATAGTCGAATTGTAAATTTTATTCTGCAGACATTTGTGATCTCGCCAGCATTGTAAACGATATTCACGGTCTTCATATCCTCTTCTGCTCGGTGTCTTGCTTCTCCATGGCTGTGAATACACTATTCCATTTTTACAAATTCATCAAGGAATACTCCACGATTAAACTGCTAAATAATCTTTTATCCCTTGTATATGCCATGCAATTCTTTCTGATTTGTTGGATTTGCACACTCGCGTGTCAAGAGTCCAATAGGACCGGAAGTATCATACACAAAATTATACTGAATTGCAAACCTATGAATCTTGATAATCACGAAGCGAGTAATCAATCGAGTCTAGAAGTGCGATCTTCATTGGAACGGCACAATTTGAATTACGTCATCTTGGAAAATCTTTTGCACAAACACTTGGATCGTGATTGTGTCAGAAACGAGGTCAATGATTTTTCGACTCAACTGCAGCAGAATCGAGTAGCATTTACGGCCTGCGATTTCTTCGAAATAAATAATGCTTCTTTCAGTCACGTGAGTATATAATTTACTTACTTCATTACAATTTCCGTAGAAGAGAAGCTCTTTTCGAATTGCAATGTAAATAATAGTTATCAAAACATTTAAATAAAGTAAACCTGTTTTTCAGTTCGTCGGAGTGATCCTCATGTATCTAATTCTCTTTGTTCAATTTTATGAAACAGTAATTAATATTGAAAAAGGAATTAATATTGAAAAGGAATAAATAAGTAAGATTTGAAGCATTTGAAAATATGTTGAAATTCACCGTTATGTTTTTTTTGCATTATAGTTCCAATTGTAAACGTATTCTTCTTTTTCTAAAAATTTCTATAGTGTTACATTGCATAAAAATATTGTATCGGGGACGAGCCGCTACGCGAACTTAATTCAGCCGCTCTTACACAGAAAGAAAAAATTGTAGTGGTGGCAACTATAAGGGGACAACAATACAAATTTTGTTAATATAATTATAATATATAGTTAAGTGAACTATATTATAGTTACTTACTGTGCCCCGTGTTCTTATGTCTAGCTTGTAAAAATAAATTAAGAGACTAATACTATGTAAAAAATGTAAGATAAATGTTCCATTTTCATTTAGACAACATTATTGTAAAAGCGAAGTGACGATACATGACGCGCAACTTGTATACTGAGAAAAAAAATAGGGACAACTATAAGGGACAATCATACAAAGTTTGTTAATATAATTATAATATATAGTTAAGTGAACTTATAGTTATTGCAACTAAGTTTATGGTTAAGAAAACTAATAAAAACTAGTTGTAATTACTTTATTTTATAGTATACTACAATTATTTTTTATTAGTTCTCTTATCCATTAATTTAGTTGCAATAACTATAATATAGTTCACTTAATTATATATTATAATTATATTAACAAAATTTGTATTGTTGTCCCCTTATAGCTGCCACCACTACAATTTTTTCTCTCTGTGTAAGAGCGGCTGAATTAAGTTCGCGTAGCGGCTCGTCCCCGATACAATATAACTCATTGATATACATTGATTTAATTAGCAATTAAAACTTTATAAGGCATCAATCCGCGGAAAGGATTGTACATATGAATATAAGTGTGTCGTAGATGTTACACAGCGCTGTCGATATTCCAATCGCGATCATGATGTAATAGTTGTAACCCTCTCAGAAAGAATTTCTAATAACAAGAGTAAAAATATTCTTGATGAACTTGTTTGCAACTTTATGCAATATAAAAATAACGCAATATTAAGAAGTTTACAATTCCTTTTCTGCACCATCGAATTAAATAAGATTGATTTATTTATCTTGAGACAAGAGTAACATATATAAATTGTAATGTATTATAATTTTACATTTAGAATAAAAATTTGCGCGATGTTATAACGTATGATGATTAAACGCAGTTCGGGCCATCGGTCCGGGACCATGCGGACAAGCGTTCTCTCGATCGTAAGAAAGATTTACACCGCGATTGTTCGTTGTTTATGGGAAACTTGTGTTTTTATCTAGTTTGGTATGGTTTACGCGTTCTCTTGTATTTCCGTATTAATAAAGTTCCTTTTGTAAGCAACGAGAGAGAGTTCCTTTTTTACGAGTTTGCGAGTGCCGTGAGTAAATTCTAGTCCCACGAGCGCAATAATATATTATCGAAAAGATGAAACATATATAATTAAAGCATATTATTCGTATAAACCTGTATGAAATTATAATTTTTTAACTGATTTCCACAAATGCGTTATAACATCTGATAACTTTTCTGTTATTCGTTTAAATAAGAATACAACTAGAAAATGTTAATGATACTAAGGCGTTAATGATAACTAATGCGTAATTGGTATGTGTTTAATCAATGTTTGTTAATGTTTCTGTTTTTTATATATGTATGCTGAAATTTTGTCAATACAGGTAAGCCTTATAGCAACAAAATTGCTAAAGCCTCACCTTTTGCTTTGTACTCTGCCGACACTGTATCTTTCTATCTTTCTATCTCTGTACTATTGCGTGTTGTAGTGCAATAGCAATAAAGCGTATTATTATTATTATACAATAATTAAATAAAATATGAAAAAAAATATATTGATTTATTTTAAATTATTCCAAATAATTAATGTAAAATAATGTTCAATAAACATTTTTTCAAATTATTTTACAAAAATAACTAATATAAAATAAATACTAAATTAATGCTGAATTAATGACAAAAATAAATATTCCTTTGAAACATTTCAAATGAGTAATTAATGTCAACTAAATATGTTAGAATATTTAGAAATGTTTCCGACTCTGGCCATCAGTTTTTAATTTTGGACTCAACAAAAAATTAAAAAACTTACTAAGCTTAAATACACCATATAAGGTACTACTTTATATTAAAACTATTTCAAACTGACTGACATTCCTAATAAAATAAAAGTTTAAGTTAGAGCTGTGTGCATGATATCTTATGACAGATGGTTTGAACGACTGATGTATCACATTATGTTACTTTTTAAGATGCCTCGAAATAAAAATTGTACGAATAGTTAGAGTAAACTTTTCTGTAAGTCTTTACAACAATTCAAATCTAATCACCATGTAGTTTTTTCGTATATAGATAAATAAAAAATCTGATGAAAGAACGCTTATGAACTAAGGAGAAATTTTGATGAATTAAAGAAATATGATGGAAAATTGGATAACGCTATTAAAAAAATAATTTAAAAACTTGTTATAAAGATATTAATTAAAAACTAAGCAGTTATAAAGTTCCAGATGTAAGTAAGCATTGAAACGTTGCGGGTAAGCTGTCTAATTGTATAGTCACGTCCGACATTTTTATGGCAAATTAAGAATATGAATAAACATATAAACAATTAAAAACAATTCATTAATTTAATTTTACGCTGTAAAAACTAATAATAATATCATGAAATCGAAGTATATGCTAAAATTTCAACAATTGTCATTAATTGTTCCTTAATAAATAAGTCGCTTTTTGCTGAGATCTGTATCAATCATATCTCCTTAAAACTTATTGAATTTGGAACCTAGATATATTTGAATTTTTTATCCACTTTCTCGTGCATTAAATGTAAAGTATACGTTATTATGAAATATTGTACAATACAATTATGCGTGCTTGGAATATCATCATCATACGTATTACAAATCATTGAAAAGAATATTAAGTTTCAAACTACGTGTGCATCTACATTTGCATGTTAAGCAGTGCCTTATCTTAGCTCTTTTATTATTAAATTTCGCAAACGAAGACTGCGTGATGCAGTAATAAAAGAAAAATGAAGATATTACGAGTAAAATAACTAAAATCTTAACAGTTGTGCCCAGAATGAACACTCCGATTACATAAAAAATTAATAGAAAATATGTATTAAAAGTTGTCTGTCGTACGAAAACAGTAAATTTAGAAAAATAACACTGGCATAACAACGCAGAATATTTCCGTTGAACTCATGTCAGAAATGCGCAAAGTTATATTTGGCTTGTCATCGTTGTTTGCGTTAATAAATAATAGTTGGACACTAGTTTAATTGACTGCATTTGTGATAATAATAGACGGCCAATGCGACGACGCGGGGCACGGAAATACTTTTTCATTGTCATTTAAATAGTCCACTTATGTCGCAGGCACCGTGTGTATTGGCATAAGTGTAGTAAATGCCGGTAACAATAACAACATCATGGTACTGCCGATTGCTACCATTGAGGTGTAAATTGCACGGTGGCGCTTATCAATTATTTCTACACGGACGAACAAGCTCCTGCTTGCAACCTATCCGATCGAACGACAATTCAAAGTTGTATGAAGAAGTAAGATTAAAACGTCAACCTTATTGCGGAAGGTACGTACATACCTGAGGTGCAAGATAAATTTCAAACGCGAAATTCTGAATGATGCAATGAGCATCAACAAGCTCGCTTTAACGAAATAAAGCAGGCAACATTTAACGTAATATATAGTAAAAACTTAAGAAATTAACACCAAAACTCTTAATTTCTTGGAAATTCATTAATATCGAAAATTTTCCGTATAAGGTTATTTGATTTAAAAAAATTATTATCGCCTACGTAATTAATTAGAACCGATAAATCAATTTTTAATAAATACCAGAACGCAACCATGTAAAGGTATTATAAACGTGTTAAAAAACTTATACTTCATTAAATCGCGCATCAGCTTAATAATAATTTAAAAATTAATATTTAAAAAAGTGCAACGCATACGAATTTTTCGCCTAATAGAAACCTAATAGAAGAGAGAGCGGTTATCGGTACTTACTCATATTGTGGTTATCCTTTTTCTGCCGATCTTTAGCGAGAGCATGAATCTCCGCCTCGGTGAGCAAGAGAGGTTCCGGTTTAATTTGAAGCTCCGGTATATTTGTGAGACTTCCGGCTTGACCGTCCTTCAGTCCGTCGCCCAAGGAACCAGCCTCGAACGACAGGATGTCGTCCAGGAGGTCCTCCGCCTGCAATCATGAAAAAGGAAACTGTCATTTGGGTAATATTTACCTCTGCACATAAATAAATATTAATAAAAAATATACATATCAAACAACGAACATCATGTATCGCAAATCACTACGGTAAGAGAAAACATTCCTAAATTGTAATAAATATTTATTCGAATAGTAATTTATGCTAATGAACTATTTTCTTACGGTACATAAATATTTATCCTATAAAAAAAAAATCTGCTTAAATTGATTTAGTGGGTCTTGTATTAAATAAATATACATAAATTTACATTTAGTAAATATTTCATTGGTACTATACAATTCAAATGAATATTTATTGAAATTTAGTAATTTTTCCCTCATAATCAGTCGTGTAAAACTGATACACTGAAAAAAAAGTTTGGTTATAACTATCAAATGTATAGTAAAATAATATCAATTAAATATTTTGTTAATATAACTAAAAATAATTTTATTTTTCTAAATGTTTAGTAAGTATTATCAAATCTGGTATAAATTACTAAATATTTAGAAAAGTAAAATTATTTTTGGTTATATTGACCAAATATATTTAATTGATACTATTTCATTATACATTAGGTAGTTATAACTAGTCTTTTTTTCAGTGTATAAGAAAGAGAGAGAGAGAGAAAAAAGAAATACTAAAATTACATTAAAAAATTAAATTCGCTATTGATAGAAAAACGAGGGAGCAATCCTCGAGAGACCGATATGATTTATTATCGTTCCATATCCCGGATCTCGTCGACTATCGGTGAATGAAGAAAACTACATTATGCAATCTATGCGAAACGACGCGCTTTTACGAGAAAGCATTCGGTGATAAAGCGAACTCGTCGTCACCCCCGTGCGACAACATTACCAGGCCTCACTCGGTGGTTAATGCAATTTTTCCCCGGGACGGGGAAATCTTACGATCGACGCAAATGATCGTTCTTTAGGACAGGGCAGGGAGGCGAGACGCCGAGGGAGGTAGAGGAATTCAAAAGGGAGCGACGGAAGCCGTAGGACGAAAGGTGTGCGCGTCGTTAATAATTCCCCGGGAGCGCGATCGACGTCGTTCGCTAAATCACCCTTTCACGCCTTAAAGACTCGTTGTCTTCGGCGCGCAAAGCTCTCTTCGCGCGATATATCGACCGTAATGTTATTCACGGGCTTCTCGATAAAATGATTCACGCGTCAACGTGTCCGCGCCGCCACGTCGCGAAATCGAACTCTCTTCTTTCTTTCTTTCTTCGCGCCGCGTCGGACGTTTATTCACCACCGTTGCCTCCTCCCACGTCTCCTCCATTCCGCACGCAGTGAACATTCTGCCACGAAAACCCCGATAAGCGATTGTTCGTTCGGCGCGCAAAGTAATACGGATTTATGCGCCGAATATTGTTCGGCCGGTCGATAAAACGAAACACGATGTGCCTCGATATGGCGATAACTCCCGGCCGAGATTCAGCGGAAACGGCGGCAGGTATATTTTTTCACGCGATTATCTGCGAGACGTATCTCGTTGTAAATTAAAGATTGCGCAAAGTGGTGATTTGCGCGATAAGAACGATGCGCGAGGCGCATCGCGAGAGGAAGAACAAGATGCGCTGAATGAATGTGCGCCGCCTTCATTCACAAGGAGATTAAAATTCAATTTACTAACGATCATTGATAATTCGCAGCTTTGTTCTTAGGTAGCCGAGTAAATTACGAACAAACGATCTTTTATCTTCTTTAATTGTTTCCTGAATATTGAAAATATATTCAGATATACTTTCAAAATGAGAAATACACTGTTGGAAAACTTTGTGTACTTTTGTGAAAAAAATCTGCTGGTCAAAGTTTTTGTGTTAAGTAATAAACATATTCATGTGTAAATTTGACACATGTCTGCTATGTTAACTGAACTTAACTGATGTCAAATGTAGAATTGTGAAAATGATTCAAAAAATTGTGTTACTTTAACATATTTTTAAAATCATTTTTATAATTTTACTTTTTGTATCTGTTAAAATTTATAGAAAAGGAGTGATGATGTTACACTATAATAGGGGATAACTGTGCCATACTTTTTTTACTATTCTTCTGTTAATTTCATCACAAAAATTATGTTAATTGTACAGACAAGTAATTTCAAATTACGATCAAGATTACATTTCTTTTTTGTTGAAATATTAATGTTAACGCAGTATTAATGTTATTATTCAACACAACCAGATTATGTTAAATTAACACAAAATTTTGAGTGGACTGTTTGGGACATGTGTACTGAGAGAAAAAATTGTAGTGGTGGCAACCATACAAATTTTGTTATTATAATTATAATATATAGTTAAGTGATCTATTATAGTTATTACAACTAAGTTTATGGTTAAGAAAACCAATAAAAAATAGTTACAATTACTATATTATACATGCAGTATATTACAACTATTTTTTATTAGTTCTCTTAACCATTAACTTAGTTGCAATAACTACATTATAGTTCACTTAACTATATATTATAATTATATTAACAAAATTTGTATGATTGTCCCCTTATAGTTGCCACTACAATTTTTTCTCTCAGTGTGATTTATGTTAAATTTAACACAATTTTTCCAACTGTGTAGGCATATTCCTGTATCAATAAAGATTTGTAGAATGGAATCGATAAAAGCTACGATAAAAACTACAATAAAATATTACGACTTTCTAAATTTCCAGTCACACACAATCCTAGCAGAGAAGTACATATCCTCCGGAGTACATCACCGTCAAAATCATAAAGGAATTAAGGGACTAACGTCGCAGCTTCGCAAGATGCAAGCCTCGAAGCGGACTCGCTTCGCCGATCTGCGCCGGTGCATGTGCATCACGACTGCTGATGCAGCGTGTACAGCGCGCGCGCGTGTGTGACGTTACGTAAACATTACGTAAACAATAATAGGCGAGCTCTGTGCCGGCCTGCGGAACAACGTTTCGACGCTGGCTGTTGCCGCCAACCAACGGGAGACGAATCGAGTTACCTCTCGGTCCGACGGACGTGCTTTGACGCGAGCGGACCGACAAAAGCCATGCGCCATGGCTGCAAGCGAGAAACACGTTAATTGTATAATGGCCTAAATATACCGACGAGTGTACAGGGTATCACGAAAGTCGCGCATCCACCACGGCGGACACTACAGTTCAAATTAAAACGATTGTCCCGATGTCAAGTTAGTTCGAAAATGATTAAAAATTAAAGTCAGATGACGCGAGCATTTGATATTCCTTTTTTTCTAGACTTCTATTAGACCCCATAGACAAACCGTGTTTGTCGTGAATTTTCATTCCACAGAAAAAAAATTAATATTAAATCAACAATTCATTGTTTCATATATAAGCAAAAATATAAAATCTTCTTGGAAGAATTTATAATCTTAAACAGACATAATTTGCTTACATGGAGAAAATTTTTCTCTTCACGTAAGCAAATTATGTCTGATTAAGATTATCAAATTCTTCCAAGAAGATTTTATATTCTTGCTTATATATGAAACAATGAATTGTTGATTTGATACTCATTTTTTTCTGTGCGCTTTTATATATAAATAAACAAAAAAATATTAAGTCTCTTACAGATACTCTAATATCTCTAGATGCTTGTATAGTTGTTTATTTCTATAAAAATTGTACATAAATTTTACAACTAGTTATAGCCGACAAACTTCGAGAAATACACATTTTCATGTAAAAATTCAAAACTTTGAAATAAATGTAACTTAAGGAAAAATACTTTCATATCTTACAGTTGACATTTCAAACTCAAAGAAAAAGTTCAAGTATCGGCTATCTAAAAAGTTTAGTCAATCATTAACCTGAAAATGACGTTTTTTAATATGCATAAGTTGAAAAAATATTACATTTATATTTCGACAGGGCATTTTATTATTGATATTGCATTACAAAAACCTATGAATTAATTAAAAGAAATATTTTTGAAAAAAATAAGTTAAAAAAAATTCTTTAAATTAAAATTCTAATATTTTTTAACAGTGAAATCTTGCAATATAAACGAGAATTAGTTGAAAACAAGGAAAAAAAATTTCTTTAGAAAAAGTAATCTCTACAGAAGTTGGATCATTCATATCTCAGGGTGAATTTTTGAAGCGTCTTGGTTGAAAAACATACGTGCACAACTGAGGCCGGCAACTAGGTATGTTTGCTAGAAGCCAAACTTTGACAAAGATCGTTTTTTTCCGGTATTCTTAATAATTCAAAGAAAAGAAATGTGCAAGACCAAAGGTGTGCTCGTTACTAAGAAAAATTCTAATAATTAAAACTTTAATTTGAAATTTGGCTCTTAGAATTTTAAAGATGTTTTATATTGAAAATCAAGCAACTTTGTAAACAAAAGCAGAATTAATTTTAAGAGAAATGGTGATAGCCTAAAAAAAACTTTGCTGCCAATTTTGATACGCTAAAAAAAATAGTACTCTTGGGAGAATAACAACGCGAAAGAGGCAATTCCGACACACGACGGTGAGAATGAGTGATATGAACGCGAAAAAGGTGAGAAGCAAGTAGATGGATGACAGAGACAGCATCGATCGTCGTTGTGGTCAATGAAACTGATGCGCGTCGAAAGGGAGGCGTGATCGGTGAAGGGACTATAATGTATAGCGTATATGATACACGATCAAAGTAAATTGCTCCTGCAATACGAGCGTCGAGATGACGTACGCATAAATGTGCATTTGACTCTGTAACGCATCTTCACTATAAATACACACATATAAATTAATTCAAAATTATTACCTTACTAAATAGAAGAACAATTAAATAATAAAAAGGATTCTCCAGTAGAAATAATTTTGTTATAATGTCCATGAAATAATTTTCCGAGACTTTAGCAAAAAAAGAAACTTTATATTATAGATACATAGAGACAGAAATGTTCCTTTAGATTTAACAAATTTTCTTAAATCTAAAGAAATTTGTGCATTAGAATAATTTAATTAAACTAACGTTGGAATTAAAAAAATACAATTGTGTTTAACTTTTCAAATAATATTAATATATCTTTACCTTAAAGTAAATATATTTTTGAAATAATTAAATTTTTGTTTTATTTAAACGATTTTATTATTATTTCAGTGAAAATATATATTATTTTATTTAAATTATATTATAACTTTGTTACATTAAACAAGTTCATTATTTCAGTAGTAAAACTATTGTATTATTTCATTTATAATTTATATATATTCATGTTGCATTTAAAAAATTTCATTTTGACTCCTGCATAAAATTCGATGTATTAGGGAATTGTAAGTCAAAGTGTATATTGTTGCGGGTTGGGAGGGGATAATCGAAACTTGCACCGCACTACTTTATATCCTTATATTATAACCTTGCTTATGGCTCAGCACGACTTATTAGCGATCCCGCAAGTGATAGTGGGCTGCATGAAAGAAAATCTCGCGAGGCGATCGTAGAAAAGCTATCAAATGCAATAAAAAAATAATAAATAACTAGAATGTAGTCAAACTGACAAATTGTGTTTAATAATTAACTTTATTCACAACGTTTCGACCTTAGGTCCTCTTCAAGAAAGTCGGTTAAAACATTAATCTTAAAATAAAACAGTTATTATGGAAACACGACCATCCGTAAGAAAAAATTGTTATTTTATCAAAATATACATATTGTTTCAAACAATCGTGTTTTTTCTGTTAAACGATATGAGTCAATTAATGTAATAAAACAAAAAAATTATATTTAATAAAATAATATTTTATTTAAATATAGTATATGTATTGTTATTATAAATAAATGCAAGCCAAACAAATAGAAATTATTAAATGTAAAAATGTTTTCCTGTATAATAAGTACAAATAATAATTAAGTAAGCTTTAATATCAATTTGGTAATTTTTCTTTCAACTTATTACCAATTTAAAGCTTTTTTTGGATTTTATACATTTTTTCAATGTACTTATAGAAACAAAATGTAACGACACTTGACCATTTCGTAGAATTAACTCGTATAATCCTAATCACAAATCATGTTTAATATAATGCAGTGGGAAATTCGACGTTGCGTACGAGGTATATTTGGCCAGCTGATATTAACCGGCGATAAAGAGTTGGACCAACCCACAACAAACGGCCTTTTATTTCAGCGTTCCTATGTCGATTTCGTGAATTATGCCGCGACGCGCGCACGCAATTCCTATAAAAGCAATTGGCAGGGACGCCCGTCGCTCGTTAAGCACGGGAAAAAAAACGAACGCGCTACACCTCGTTAAATGTCATCAGTCGTTAATGGACACCCGTTTCGCCGATCTCGTTATGCACGCCGTACGTATCGCTGTGTGTATATATGCAGCATAAACGAATCGTCTTTAAAGAGCCGCGTTACGGTCGGAACAGCCTTGGCCGTAGACGCGTGCGAATGGCACGATTCTCGATCATGCACGCGCAGCGAATGTCGTGCGGAGGATCGTTAATTAGGAACGTTATGAAGTCCGGTAAAATCTAAGACACTCGACTTTTTTGCGTCATACCCGCTAAAAGCCACATTCGTAATATGTTCAATATCATCTGCAACCTTGGTAAGGTCTTTAAAAGTCCATTTGTGTTATTTTCAAATTAGTTAATCGCAAATCGTTCAGAATGTTATATTAAAAACTGCTAAACTTGTTTGATAAGGAAATATCGTTCAGGTTCGCGATAAATTCTTCCTGATTGGAGGCGTCCCGGTACTTTCCCTCAATTATAAAACTCCCCGTCATCCTTTCCGCGAAGGAAAAATTTATCGATATTGGTCGGTTAAATAGTACCGCATTCGCGAACTAAAATTATCAACGAATCATCCAGCAACGAGCGAAGCGAATTGCAGCGACAGGAAGCAATTGCGTCTGCGATTGCGTAACGAAAGAGGATTATAATTGCGTACAATTAAATACCGCAAGTATGCGAGATAATGTTAGAACGGCTTTAATTAATTCCGGTCGCATAAGATGTCCGATCGTAAGCATAGCGAGAAATCGCGACGACCTGCAGTCCTTGCACCGTTAACCATTTCGTATCTATATCTGTGATTCTGTGACTTTGTAGAAAAGAGTTTAACACTTGTAAAAACGCGTCTGTAATATTTTCAAATTAACATAATCACGAATAATGTTATATGAGTGTAGAAGAATCTCAATACATTTATGTAATAAAAATATATTTTTTTAAAGAATATATAAATACAGAGATGGGTAAGTTAATAAATTTTTTTAACTTAATTAAGTTAAAGTTAATAGCGTATAAAATTAATTTAGTTACGTAAAAGTTATATGAATAAAAAATTAATTCAGTTAAAGTTACGTTAAGATTAAATTAAGTTAAAATAAAAGTTAATTTTAAAAATCATTATTTATATAAAATTAGAATAGCGTAATTTTTTAAAATTGCATTCTAAATAACAAAACAATTATAGTACAAATTATCAAATAAATTTTTTGTTTTATTTATAATTTAAGTTTATATGAAATAAAAAAGAAAT
>QKQZ01040336.1:0-10299 GCA_003595255.1 Solenopsis fugax
TTTCTTTTTACGCGTATTTCAATTCTATAAAAAGTTTTTGTGATTCTGTAACGCCAATTCGAATATATTTTAAAGCTGTAAATGTCGGTAATTTGCGGTACTTTAGCATCCTCTTTATGTATGCCGTAATGTGTGTATGAATTCGGCATATAAATTTATATTATGTAATGAAAGGGATCGTGAGATGATCGTGAATTATTTGCATTACGAGAGTAAGACCGCTCTTACGATTTTATAACCTCACAATAGACTTTGCTTACTAGCAACAAAGAAATTATTGATGAACTTCTGCCTATAGGGTAACTGATAGAACTCTATGGCTAATAAACTAACTAGTGTTGATAAGAATGATGTCGCCTTAATATTTACTGAATTATTTAAAAAAAAAAACAAAATGGTATTCGATCATTTTCTTCGCATCTTTATAAATATTAAATTAATAAACTAAATTCCTTTTTTATTATAGTGTTTTAAAAATCTCGACTTCAGTTACATAAATATGTAATAAAAAATTGAGGTTTCCGTTAAAAATTTCAAAATAACTTTGCTCTGATCTCGGTAATACCATCCAAGGTCAAACTGATAAAATCAGTTAATAGACATTTTTAAACCCTACAACTTTTGTCTCAAACATTTTTTCGTATCTTATGTATTTTTTGAGATATCGACCTAAAACAATTAAAATTCCACCATGTATTTGATATTGGTTTTTACTTATATCGCAATAGTTGGGCTTATAAATGGTGATTCTTTTTGGTTATCCAAATATTATAACAGATCTATATATATTTAGCACTATTTTGAGATTTATACTTGACGCCGTTCCCTTGTTCGTCAGAGAAATTTTTTCTGCCAGGAACACTATTTATAATAGTAAAACTGCTTGTCATTTGCCATCAATATGTTTGACAGATCTGTTTACTGTTAGCCGCTACTTTGTCTGACAGAGATATATTTTGCTAACAGAGATTGTTGCATACTGACGAAAATATACTAACGGAATTGGCAATAACAAAGTATGTTTCTCATTTGTGACTAACATAATTATCTGTTGCCAACATTTACAATTGCAGAAAATGTTATAGGAGTAAATTTCTATTAGGCACAATCCTAATTATAAGTCTCCAGTCGGAACAGAGAATTAAAAAAGAATTCAAGCTTATGTTATAAATTCAGAATTCATCTTCAGATGCAAAAAGAATTCTTTTTAGAAAAAGAATTCTTTTTACATCTCAAAATAAACTCTAAATTGATGACATTAGCCTGAATTCTTTTTTAATTCTTTTTGAATATGCATGACTGGGTCATTTTATATAATTTAGCATTTGTTGGACAAAAGTTACATTTTCCTTTAATTAATATCTATTTCTTTAAGAATCGAGTTTGCAACGTGGTATAAGTATTTTAATTAAAAGATCAAATGGATGAAATAAAGTAATCTATAATCTATCATAAGTAAAAATAAATGACAAATCAAATTTCAGGCGATATCGTGTACATTATATGTATCGGCAGAGACGATAGCGAATATTATATCGCAAGGATAATAATCGTTAAATAATCGAGGTCGTTATTATGGATAAGCGGTGAGATAAGTACGCATATCGATAACACGCGTCATATCGATAAATAACATAAATAATGTTATGAAGTAGGTGTAAATTTCACAGACACCGTTCACACCGGGACCTAACCCGGAGAGATTTCTTTTTTAAAATTAATTTTTTCCTACATATGATACACAGTAAAAAATTGTGCGTACATATGGGTTCATATGTTAAAATTTTCTTGTGTAACCATGTTTTGATTACTACTTCAATGTAAAATTAACATACCACTGATATGTTATTATTTTTATAACATTTTCATGTGTTACATTAATGTCAACTTTATAAATTAACACTTTTTGTATGTCTCTTAGAAATAAAATATTATTTTGAGTACTTTTAACACAATTATTTCAAATAATCAACATGTCTCAAAGTTAATTTAACATGATAACGAACGAAAATGTTCTATTAACATTTCCTATGAGTTAAATGTTACGAACGAAAATGTTCTATTAACATTTCTTATGAGTAAAAATAAATGTAAAGTAACGTGTCAATTACTTAACATTTTTAATTTGTCAATAAGTAACACGATAAATAAGAATTATTTTAACTTAAAATTTAGAATGGACTTTCTGGGACATGCAAAAATGTTAAAAATTTTTTACTATGTATCTGTTTTCACACTTTTGCATTTAGGTATTTTAATTAAACTATATGTATGTATAAACTTATGTAATTTATGTGAAACTTTTCCGCATTATTGCTATTATTATTAGGAATGAAGTGGTCACTGCGACATAATTGTTGGAAATTAGAGCCTTACTAGTTTCTAACGGTATTTCCTTTCGTGAAAAATTTTTCAGCTATAATAAGAATTAATACCAATGTGTTCAAGATAAATTACAATTATTAAACTCTTCGTACATACAAATGATTCATGTCAATGCGAATCTAAAATATTATCAAAAGAAATAGGAAATAAGCGCATTCTTCATCTTAATATTTTGGAGAAATAGATTTTTAAAATTATATTCAATAAAAGATTAATAAGTAGGAGAAGTAAAATAGTATAAATAAATAATTTACTCTTTTTCCCACGTTTTTTCATAATCCCTAAAATTAGATCGGTCGTGGATGATTGCATTTTAAAAAATAAGTCGCGATTCACGTGTTTGGAAAATCTTACTTTAAATCATAATAATTGTGGATCCATACACTTCAAAGAATTTTATTATAATTTTAGTAAAATTTAATATAATTTTATTACATTTTTAAAATTACTCTATAATTAAAAATTACTCTATAATTAAAAATTACTCTATAATTAAAAATTACTCTATAATTTTCATAAATACTAAGTTTTACTAAAATTATATTAAAATTTTTTTATGTCCAATTTCATGTCAAGTCCACGTTGTTCCACGATTACCATAATTTTGAGGACAAATTCTAAGAAAAAATTATTTTTATGTAGAAAATACAATAGAAGTTTAAGAAATAATTAAACTATTCTGATTAGAATCCATTCCAAACAGTTTAATGCTTTGAACATATTAAATCGTTTTGCCTCAACCATTTCAAACGAGTATAACTAACAATAAGTAGAATAGAGCTATTTACATGCATTACATCAAAGATTTCCATGTTTTCATCATCACTTCATATCTAATCCTTATTTGAACACTTATACTTGAGCATTACTTACGTGCATTGCCGATAACGCTCCGCACGCAGGTGTCGCGAAGGTATTGAAGACCGCACCGCCCATTACCGTACCAACACCGAGATCAGATTCGGTCAAAAAGGTGCCGACAACGTTGACAAATAGCTCGGGGAAGCAGCTCGCAGTAGCGAGGAAAGTTGCCCCGGCAACATCTGTACTGATATTCAGCCGTGTACATATTATATCGAGCGCTGGTAACAGATAATCGTTGCAGACGAAAGCTGTCAGGATGAAGCAATAGAAACCAAAGAGTATATGGAACACCACCACACCCTGGCGACGCTGTTCGTACGCGAACACTTCCGGGAACTCCTTAATCGAACGCTCCGAGCAGTTCTCTTCATTCTCTTCCCCCATGGATAAAATATGGATATAATTATGATTGATATTAGAAACTGAATCATCCTTTGAAGATTCTTTGAGGATCGACGTCACAGACAGATTTCCGTTTAACCGAACAAGTGAGGCGTCTATTCAAAAGAAAAAAAGTCCAGTTAATCGTATTAAGCAAATCAATGTTTGTGAAAAATTATTCTACTTTATCTCTCTAGAATTTTTTCCTTATATAAATTACAAGACTGCGTACTTTAAATTTGTGTTTTTCGCAAAGAAATCACTCTAGTGAAAAATATTCTCATAATACCTTATATTAAAAATTTTTTCATATTTTAATCCTTTCGTATCTCCGGGACATACATGTCCCACCTAAGAAAAAAAATCAATTTGTAAACAAGTAATCCTACCGAGTTTTATCTTACTTTGTTAAAGGTTTTATCTACATGTAAAAAAATCGCACACTTTCAAGTATAATATATTCCGTAAAATATAGTTATCTAAACTTTGCAAAAAATCAAACTTTTAGATATTAAAAAATAACCATATACCGAAAAATCATAGAATTGATGCTAATTATGTACATAAAGTCTTATTTAAATGTGATTACAACTTTATTATGATAAATATTATAATAGGTTATATGTGTAATCAAAGTATGCGCAACCCATACTTTGTCACATTTAAAGAACTTTCACCGTTTTAAATACATTTTAGATTGAATAGTCGCGCACGTGTGTGCGTGAGCATGTGCGCGTGCGTGCGTGTGCGTGCGTGCGTGCGTGCGTGCGTGCGTGCGTGCGTGCGTGTGTGTATGGGCGTGTGTATGCTGCGATATTATTTTATTCCGAATCGTTTTATAAATCTACAAAATTTTACTCTTTGAAGGAAGAACTTTAATAACTCCAAAAGTATAATGATTTTGCAGGCCAAAACATGAATTGACAGATCGACATAAGGACGACGCATATAATATATATTTGACGTAACAATATAATATATATTTTCACAAATAAAATCCGAGCTCGTATTTTAAATATACCAGCATTTCAGCTTTTCATGATCGCCATCTTGAATTCGTCATTTTTAATTTAAATTTTGATAATAAATTTGGAACTAGCATTCCGAGAAACTTATAAAACTCTTTTCATATAAAACGTATCTCTTTTGGGATAACCGGAGATATGAAAGGGTTTAGTTTATAAAAGTTTATTGAGAGAAAATTTAAAAATATTTTAAATATCTTAAATACTTTGAATACTTTAAAGAATTCTTCAGCTTTCATAAACTTTTTTCAGAAATAGTAAAATAAGAAATGTTAAAATATTTTAGAAGTCACATATAACAAAATTCTGAAAAAGACTTTCTTATTATTTTTTAAAATATTTCCATTCATGTAAGAAATTTGAAAAATTTTCTAAGTTATAAAAAAAAGTTATATTTGAAAAAAGTTATAAAATTATGCAGAAAATATAAAATTCTTGAAAATTTATATAAAAATTTTGAAAAATTATATAAAAATTCTAAGATAAACACGAAAGCAGAGCAACGTTACTTGTATGTGCATTTTCGTATAAATTTCTATCATGAATTGAGGACATGAAACGATATAGTCGCGATGTCACGTTACTTATCTTTCCATTTATATATATTTTTTAATACGTAAATGTTTCTCTATATTTCCAACATTACAAAATATTTTTGTTTCTTTATCTATAATTGTACAAAAACATATTTTCAAATGAAGCTTCAATTTACTTCCAGATATACTTTTGACGTTTTCTGCTTTGTATTTCCCATCTCCTGCGATAACATAATACATGTATTATCTTTGTAATTATCTTGGACTAAAAATCTCGATATAACGCGTGACTCGAGTACAGTAAGCGTCAAAATCAATACAAATATATGATACAAAATGTATCTTTAGACTATCTCTGATAAGATTATATTAAAGACATTTACATTTACAAATTGTATAAAAATGCTAACAAATAATTCCATAAGAACACCGTATTAGCATTCTGTATCATCGTCGCTGTCATTAACGCACATTCCAACTAGGTACAAAAAAGCAGAATGCAAACACTGAATAGTAGAATATATAAACAGCTATCAGTATAACTTCTAATTGTTTCTTAGAAATTCTATTTTTCTACATTCTGCTTTTTCGCTCTGTATGTAAATGTCCTTTCGAAGTAAAAGCGATGAAAAAGTTTTCGCTAATTATGAATCATAACAACTTCTCACCTGTTTTTTTCCACATTTCAAACTTCACATCTAACTTTTTATTATTGCATACAAAAAAAATAATGACAGGAAAACCTATTTCCTTTTTTCTCTTTTTCAAACACTACGAAATTCGTATAATTCTTTTCTTGTTTCTTACTATTTTTTTTTTCTTTGCTTTGTCACATCCAAATATATGCAAAATAGTGGCTAGTGTTATGTTAGTAGATAGCGAAAAATGATAAAATATCAAAAGAACATTTCTTTTAAATTCCCAGAAATATTTTTCGATATTTGCTCCCGACTTTGCAAGTGGATGAAGTTTAGTAGTAAACAACAATGTCGTGGTAATTGATAATCCGTAGTAAACTCACCATTAATCAGTCTCGTGTATTTCAGATTCGCGACACTGCCTGCGGCGGACGCGAACACAAGAACGACGAAAAGTATCGCCGACGCGGTAACGATACTCATTCTCGTGTAAATATTACGCGGATTCGAGTCAAGTCGCGCTCCCACACGTGTCTGTCGAAGCTTAATTTTTGTGCGACGCGCAGCCGCCTGGACGAAATACGGTAAACTGCCATCTGAACCTCGGTAACGACATTTATGATAAATTCCGTCGATCAGGAGTTCCTCACTCCTTCCTCACTCTTTCCTCACTCCTTCCTCACTCCGGGTTTCCCACCGAGGGCTTTATCTTTCCTGGGCCATCGAGTGGAGCGAAATTAGATAAAAACGCGTATGAAAGTTCGTACGTCGTTTTTTTAAATGTTACAAAATGCACCGATATCTCTAGATCTTACGGATTAATGTGTTTAGGCAAAAAGGAATATTCAATGAATATTTAATGAACTTCTAGCTAGCGATTTTTTTTACAATTTTACACTATTATTTTAAGATCGTGATAAATGATAGTCTTCGATGTTCATACGGTAGTTCAAACATCGGTGACTAACATCATTAATATGATAAATTTCATTCTTTATCTTTCGTGATCCAACAAATTGAATTCGATATCGTTCCAACTGTTCGATGTCGATCCATACTCAGTTATCTGTATAACATGATTTGAATATTTATAAGACCTAATTCAATCGAGTAATTTTTCCAAAGTACTCTTTGGTAAAAAGCTTCATATATAATTATATAATATAAATGGTTATATGCAACTATGCAAAATTATATATCAAATATGTCTATATATGTATAAATGTATATAGTTATATATAAGAAAATTCTAAAAAATATCTAAAAAAATTTACTTTGTTCTCCCAGACGGTCACTTATACTCAAAATCTGTTGCTTAACTTTTGCGATAATCCAAGCGCAGTCGTCCATCCAAGTCGTCATAGATAGCACCTAGCATAGATAGCGTTGCTTAATTTTTGCAACAAAAACGGTTATCCATCCAATTCGTGGTTTAATGTTATTTGACCTTGAAAATTATACAGAAGTTGACGTTCGTGATGATTCATGAACACTTGATGTTTACGGACACGTATTACATTAATGATAGATTTTTTTTAGTTTAATAGATGTCAAAAAGATGAAATATGTATAATTAAAATATATTTTTTTCATAAATTAATATAAAGTTAAGAGTTTTTACTGATTTTCACTTACGCGGAATAGCATATAAAATAATTTACGAAAAAACTTGTTTCTTTTTTAATAACTCACAAAAGGAACATCAGGTTACGGTTTAAAAATTTCGATGCGCTTTAAATAGGCTATTCTTGGGCGAAAAAAAAACCTTTACGTCTTCGGTTATTTCAACCATTAGCCCATAGTTTCGAAACAATTTTTAAAACAAATTAAATAGAGATAGGCCGAAACGGTCATAGCAAGATCTTGGTGCTAAAATATTTCATATGTTTCAATTCATATTGAACTGCGTGCCGTTACTTTCGGTTTCAAACACAACTCTCGAAAATAAAACATAATTAAATTGAAATAAAATTTATTTAAGTGCCTTAAGTTTCCAGATACATGGGGAGATCCTATAAACTCTGGTTTAAACTCTGGTCGAGATAATATATTTCTGCAACAAATTTTTCACTTTCTTTAGGGCGGAGGAAATTTAGAGATGTAAGTTAGCCGTATTATTAAATTTTATTTCAATTTAATTATGTTTCATTTTCGAGAGCTGTGTTTGAAATCGAAATTAACGACGCGCAGTTCAATATAAATTGAAACATATAAAATATTATTTTAACTCCAAGATCTTATTATGACCGTCTCGGCCTATCTTTATTTATTTTCCAGAAGGAGAACCAGGAGGTTCCAGGTTCGAACCCTGGCTGAGGTGATATTTTTCGAAATAAATTCTTTATAAATTCTTTACGGTTTTTTTCAGTGAGGAATGGGTTTAACATCTGGATGCGAGTCGGCATCATACGTTTTTAAATTGATTTTAAAGTTTATCAATTTAATCAATGTGATATTACTTATTCTTATTCA
This sequence comes from Solenopsis fugax, assembly GCA_003595255.1. Classification (NCBI taxonomy): domain Eukaryota; kingdom Metazoa; phylum Arthropoda; class Insecta; order Hymenoptera; family Formicidae; genus Solenopsis; species Solenopsis fugax. The sequence continues at coordinate 8,302 of QKQZ01040336.1, forward strand.
CCTTACGGCTGTGTTACGACCGGAAAACCAATTCGGCGCACATTCGGGGAATTTGAAGGATGTATATAAAATCACACAAGTAAATATAAGCAATAAGATCCAGCTATGACCGTAGAAGGCAATTTAGTTCAATTTATATTTATTTATTTTGTTATATACCAATTACGGACTCGAATCTATACGATTTTTTGAAAAAATGAGTCTATTTGGCCGATAGACGGACGGAACACTATACATTTGATTATCATTACTGAACAACAGCAGCGGAAGTGCAGTTGGTAAGATGTTGGCTTCGTACGCACATATTCGAATTACGTCATGCAATTTTTTAATTGTATTGATATATTTTTTGTAAATTAAATTTTTTAATTTTTAAATAACCATAATAATTTGAAAAATTTGTACAAAATATCTTTATACATTTCATTTTAATTTAATGTTATTAATTTACTTAGTTATATGTTGAATGCGTATCAGTTTTGTAAAAATGTACTTGAATATTTTACATTTTTTTTCATATAAGTGACATTTAGAAACAAAAATGAGAAGTAAATAAGAAATAAGTAATATAGACAAAAATTTAACAAGTTCTATCTTGTTGTGCGTATGCTATCAGCATTTTAGAAAATCAGGTACATAGATATAAATTTTTTATTAATTTTTATAGCTAATAATAATAACGTAATTTTCATTTGAATTGTTATATTTTCATAAAAGAAGGCTTGTTATAGAATATTTTACATTTATAATATGAAAAATAAATAATAAGTAAACTGAGACTCTCGAAATTTAAAACGATAAAAAATACAACAAGGCTAATGAGAGTCGGCGCGGTTACAGAAGCGCAATCAAAAACACACAGATACTATTACATGTGTTTATTCATATAACATAATAAAAGAAACAAACGTTTTGACTCACTTTGGAATCATCTTCAGCGTATTCATAATATATAATCTATCTAGCCGACAGTCCCAGATGCAGAAAGCGGTCGAGTCACAATCGGTTTGAGTATACCGTCGTTCTTGAGACAAGATACATCTCTGTGTGGAGTTTATATATTTAAAATAACCTGTGAACGTGTATACTGTGACATGAAACTATTTCTACAACCTTATCTAAGGCTTCACTAGTCTTCATCAGTTTCTTTTTGAAAAGTGTCATTTTCTGCGACACTATTAAGCATAAGATACCACTACGGATTTGGCAAACCGATTGTGACTCGACCGCTTTCTGCATCTGGGATGTCGGCTAGATAGGTTATATATTATGAATAGCTGAAGATGACTCCAAAGTGAGTCGAAACGTTCGTTTCTTTTATTATGTTATATGAATAAACACATGTAGTGTGTTTTTGATTGCGCTTCTGTAACTGCGCCGACTCTCATTAGTTTTGTTGTATTTTTTATCGATTTATAATATGTACATATTTAAATTTGTTGTAAAAATTAAATCATTATTTTTATAAAGTTTACCATGTTTCCTGACTACTCGTACCATCATCATCCAATAAACATCAAGTTACATGTAATATAAATGTTAGTTGTAATTTCCCACTCAACAATGTAACTGTTATATAACACACTTGTTATATAACAGTTATATAACACACTCAGTATGTAACAATTAAATTGTTGAGTGGGAAATTACAATTAACATTTATATTGCATGTAACTTGGTGTTTGTTGGGTGATGATGATACAATGCAACTAATATTTGATGTATTACATTTAATTTGGTACGTGTTTGCTGGAAAATTTCACAATATAAATGATAGGTACTAATGTAAGATTGATCCCGCCGCGATTGTGATTCTACTAGCATCACATCTCTTATTATATTGTTTTTATCGTTTGTAATCCAGCATTAAAATATGTCTAACAAGTAAACCTACCCAAGTGTCACTCTTCGATTTTGATGAAACTTTGCACACTCCTAGGGCAATGAAAAATAATCGACACGTATTTTTTTATATTGGCGGTAATTCAGTTTTAAGGG
>QKQZ01040349.1:0-11037 GCA_003595255.1 Solenopsis fugax
TATTTATATATATAAATTTTATATTATAAAAAATATAAAATTTTATTAAAGGAAAGTTATACTAATGAGCAAATCAAATTTTTAACTTAACATTCTTCATTGAAGTATTAAATTATCAAGAGTCAGAATATATAATTTGAATAAATTTGATGCTTATGATAGATTTGCAGATGTATAAACTTCTGAAATATTTAAAATAAGTAGTATGTACTTAATTTAAGTAATTTATGATATTTTTTTGTGTAAAAATAAAAATGTGCTGAGGATAGGAAAGTTTGACAATTTTATATACAACTTTTGTTTATGACATTGCATAAATTTGTAAGTCTTCTTTAAATTGTTGTTTATTTGAAGGTTAACATATTTTTATTGTTCCATGAAGCTCATTTCAATTAAGAACATGACATTGTTTATTGCAGCCGTGTTTCAAATCATCCAGAGTATTAGAATGGCTTGAATGAAGATGAGAAGGGAGAGGAAGGCTCTACTGTTGATCTTAATACGAAAAACCATCTACAATTCGGCGATATGCGAAAGAGACTGACAAACTGTTTTAATATAGATTATAAAAAAGATTGGAGATTACGGGAAACGGAACGTGAACAAAAAATTTAAACAGTAGCTGAAAAATTATTTCTCTTTTGCGGAAAAAGCTCAAAGATTTATTTATAATGACTTAGCATTTATAAGCGTTTAACTTAATTGCGCTACGCATAGACGAAGGGAGAAAGTACTCGAACAAGACAGAGTGTCCCCAACAATCTATCAATTTTGTGAATCGGAAAAGAGAAAATTAATTTGTTTATATTTAAATTTTTGTTGCGTTCCAAACAATGTTTTGGTTTATGCAGTTGTTTACAATATTTTTTCCGAAATGTATTCTTTCGTCTATGTGTATGTAGTAAATAATTGTATATATACACATAAATGATTTATCATGCAGATTTCTCCTCGAGCAGATCTGTCCAATTGGCAGCATGTAAGCTCGACTCCGATGATTGGACAGATCTGTCTTAAAGCATTCCAATGTAAACAGTTGGTAGCTTTCTGTTATTATAATGGCCTTTGTATGATGCTTATGCGTTATATAGGCAACACATGTGCAATAGGTCATTATATACATATACAAATATATATTATACATCTCAAAGAATGATTTGTCTATATGAAATATTTGCTACTGACAGTGCACACATTGTCTCTTTTAATAAAGTATATTATCAATAAAGATATATATATATATATTGTTTTACATGAGACATATTAAAGCGATCGTTTTTCTAAAAGCAATCTTTCCACCCGATTGATAGCTCATTCAATTGCGATCTGTTTTTCAGTCTGAGAAGAAAATGCATTTATCTCGTATTCGTTATCGCTAATGGATAACTCCCGAATGTTGCAAATTCAGTTGTGTAAACATTGAGTTTTATTCAATTGGTTCCTCATTCATTAATTATTTGTCTCATGCATCTTTAAAATATATAATTTTAATTTTTTAATACATATAGTTTAAGTTTTTTTATTAGAAAATAGACTGATTTTACAATTGCTATTTATCTATTATTGTTGGAAAATTTCTAAAGATTTTAAATTCTGTTGTGTATATAGACATTGTATTTTATCCACTTTTCTCGTCATTTGTTAATTATTTTTCTTTCGAACATCTTCAAAATATAATTCTTTTTGTCTTATGTATACAGTTTAATCTTTTTTTAGAAATTGCAAAACAATTTACATTTTATAACTGTCATGTACTTGTTATCGTTGGAAAATTCCTCTGAATTTTTTCAAATCCAGTTGCGTAAACATTGCGTTTTATCCATTTGATTAAACTATACACAAAAAATGAAAATTATATTTTAAAGATGTTTGAAAGAAAAATAATAAATGACGAACAAAGTGGATAATCAGAAAGACAACCAAATATGAAAACATTAATTTTATAATTATGAGATATATATAAATATACATAATTATTAAGCCAAAATATGTTGGCATATTTTGGTTGCCAATAATCAGATTGTAGATTGTAGAACAGATTATTTTAAAATGGCGCCATTCGTAGTTGATTTCTCCGACGAACGGTGGCCAAAATGGCTGTTGCTTTCCTCTATTTAAGCTTCGCAACCCATCTATCCTTCCAATGAACGCAGCGCAAACAAATCAAACGGCTGCTATTGCGCGTGCGGAAGCAAACGGTTGCTTTTGTTTTTAAATGTTGAACGAACCAGCGACTCCAGCGAGTTGAGGCAAGTCGAGGTACTCGAGGTTACTTCGAGCCTACGTTAATTAGAGATCGAGTGTACGGATTTACGAAATAACTGCAACTGACAATCGTTGATAATAGATATTGACACAGTCACAAAATGTCTAACATATTTAATTTGTTGGACGGATTCGCCGAGTCTGATGGAGGTAAACATGTGTTTCTGCAATTACTATTTTTTACAATACAAAATATATGTTGGTCACATATATTTTTATTTTAGATATAGATTACATAAATTGGATTAAAAATATTCAATATAATGATATAAGATGATTTTGGTGCATGAATAGAGAGAGAGAAAATTATGAATTAATTATACAGAATTGAGGAACATTCTAATAAACAATAATCTTATGATTAGTTTCAATAAGAAAGTTGTTTTATTGTAGTATATAAAAAAATTAGGTTTTTCATATTGTTGCACTGCACTAAAACTTTCCTTTGTGCTTTTGCCGAACATATATTCATTTCTAATTACAAGAAGGTCATTAAACCGAGCATAAAGGATGGAATGTATATATTGAAATTATTTTTACATAGAACAAAGTCTTATAATATTACGAAACGTTTCGCCTGTACTTAGCCTTTTTCAATCGTCCAACAATTAATACATAAATCTTTGGTGCTAACACTATTAGTTACATCAATAATTAGTTGTGCATCAGAGCTTCGAATCTTCAGTCACAAGTAGCTTAATCTCCGCAATCCGAACAGATACCTCGCAGATATGTGGACGAACTATATTCATTTCATTTGACTTCGATATATTATAGAATATACAATAATCCAATTATAAAAGCAGACCACTTAACATTATATTTGAAAATGAACATCATAAATAAGAACAAATGTTCAAAAATTTGTATAATGTATTGAGTTATATTTATAGGCCAAATAAAACCTATGGCACGATCTAAAACATCTCATGAGATTAGATTGAATTCCCTTAAGACGATGGGAGGTACAAAACCAAAGGGACTATCAATAAGATCAAACTCTGATATGAATATATCTAGTATACGTTCAATCAAGAAAAGTACTCATGGTAAAGATCAGGATTGTTCAAAGTTAAAAGTAACACAAATAGATAGCAGTGGGCGTCCAATATCTCCAGGAAAAGAAACACCAGCAAAGGTAGTAAAATTTATTTTTATTAATGTATTTTATTTTCAGTATATGTTAAATATATGTTTAGTATATATTGAAAACATGTTGTATGTTCCATTTATAACAAATGTTCTTTTAAATTTTAAAAAAATTTTTAGAAGATTAATGCCAATTTCCATTAATATACATATAGATTAATTTTGATTTTGATTTAACTTTTTCTTTTTAGTTTTAAAAATTAAAAAAAAAGTTAAAATTAATCTACATAGGTAGAAATGAGCATTAAAGTGTTTAACATTTTTATTCGCTACAAATTATTGACTTCTCTTTGTAGAAGCTGATTGCACAGTCATCTAAATTTAAAGAGTCTGTTCTAAAGAAAGATACTACGTCTAATAAATGTACAAAAAAGGAATTAAATGATGGTATTTTTAAGAAGCCATTGATTCCTAAGAAGAATATCAAGAAATTTCCCAAACCAGAAAAATTGGTACATTGGCATGACAACCAGCATGATTTTGGTATGTGAACATTTATCTTTATTTGATGAAGATAAACAATAATTATGCTGTTAAAATCTGTAATGAACTACTTTTTTATAAATTTTTTATACAGATTACGGATACATTGAGACTATAGAAAAAGAATTTAAAGATCTGCTCTCTAAGGAGAAAGAGAACATAAAGCCTTGCGAAGAGAATATGTTTGTGTCAGGTATGAAGGTTAATATTACTTAATATTTATAAATTTGCTTATCAGCTGTTTGTTTTTTTTCTCTAGCTTCGGAAACCTTGCTCTTACCAGATGTCCCAAAACTTATTTTTGATGAAACTCTCGATGAAGATTACAAGAAATATTTGCCTCTCGCCTTACCTGAAGTATCTGATTTATCTGACGATGAAAATTTGTAATGATAATTATAATAAGAATTGTTTTAATATTGTTTCATATAATTCTTTTTATAAGAGTGAATATTTTAAGAGATTACTAGTATTATAATAATTTATTTTTCTGTAATTGATATGTATTTTTGTATTAACAAATATCGTTAGAACACTAATAATTTAATCATTAAATTACTCTAGATTAAAAACGATTTGATATAAATATAGCTTATATTACATTTTATATTTGTGTAACAAAAGCAACAAATATGTTTTTTGAATCTTACGATACTGATCTCAATCATTTTAATAACTAATTTTAATTAAAGTGTTCTTTCATTCTTATTAGTATATTTTAAAATAATTATTGTAAATTTACATAAAAATAAATCATCAAAAAATATAAAATAAAATTTGTGAAACTGGCAAAGAAAAATAATTACAAAGTGGTGAATATGAGTCGAGCGCGGTTTGCGCAGAAATATTATTCATCAAATGTTGAAATTAAAATGTATTTTGAACGTTTCGGTTCTTCCTTCAAGCAATTTTCAACCTATATTAGCAGTGGTTGTGATACAAAAAAGTGTATTACTGCACGACCTCGAAGGAGAACTGATAGATAATTTTAAAAATTGAGTAAAATCATGAAAAATTATTTTTAAATTGTATTTTTTGTTTTAGCTTTCATCTATAAAAGATGTCATATTTATGTGAATACATGAAATAACTACATATTATATCAATGTGACTGTCAAAAATATCGAAAAACATATTTTATTATTAATACAGGAATTATGGATAATTTATCATTTTATTCAATACACACTTTATGCTTTATTACTGTAAATCTTCAGAATATTGCCAAGTTTCCTTTGTAAAAAAAATTTGTAAAGATAAGCGAGTTTTTGAATTTACTGATTAATCAATCACATTATGCGCAAATACAGTTTTTACTGAACAAAATTGTATTTGTGCCTAATGATTAATTGATGAATTAAAAAATTCGCTTGATTTCGCAGATTGAGAGGTAATGTTATATATGTACAAACTGTACAGAAATATCGCGCCAAAGAAGTTCGAAATGTGGCCACAGATATCGCTGCTCGCGAAAAACAAATTTGTCAAAAGATTCTGTTGTTCGAATGTGTTATAATATGTTATATACGCGAATTAATTTATAATACGTAATGACGAATAACTGCTGCATTTCATCCGAGATCCAATGCACCGTGTCAAACGTTTGCCTTTAATACAAATTGATATTTTGTGTCTCGAAATGTTCGTGCATTAAGGACGAATGGTCTTAAAGGTTACGTATTAACATAATTGTCACTGAATCCTATTGTTACGTCAACAATACGGTGTTTACTCGAAGGATTTATGCTGGTTGTATAAATGCGTTTGTAGCAAACATATTGTGAGACTCAAAATGGAAATGGATCAAAACGTAGCGCAAGCTCTATTGACGCAAGGTGCCACACTGGTCTTGCTAGATGTACCAGTGGGCACTGACATTGGCATTGACATAAAGTCCTGGACTGTAGGACCGAATTTTAAAGGAATCAAGATGATCCCACCTGGAATCCACTTTGTACATTATTGGTAATACATGAGTCCCAATAACTTTAAATCTTACACTGTCAATATCAAATTATAAAGATGCTTCTCGTATATACAAATACAGGTGTTAGATTCATTAAATAATTCAATATTTATTTTTACAGTGCGGTGAATGAATTTGGCGAATTGGCACCTAGAGTTGGTTTCTTTCATGATTTCCAGAAGAGTGAATTCTTAGTGAAAAGATGGGACAGCAAGGAGGAATATATCAGTTCTGAATGTAAGTGATCAGAATTATTAATAGTGTAAAAATCGATATTCATACTTTACATGAGATCTTCAAACAGCTGTACCTGAGGAGACAGTTCAGAGGCTGAGGGATAATATAAAAGAGGTAGACAGGTACTTAGGACCATATCCATATGAGATGTTGAAATCATGGACAAAATTAACGAATGGGATCACTACATCTCTCATGATGAGATGCTCGCCATTATGTGGGTAGGTAAAACATAAATCTTGTCGTTCTAAAATTTGAAGTTAAATGTACAGTTGTTGGAACACTTTAATTATTTTACAAATCATTTTTTGTTAAAATTAATATTTTAGTGGACTTAAAATCAAGGAACATACATATATACACAATTTCTTTCAAATGTCAAATATTAATTAGGTATTTCTTTCTTAGATATCAGGTTTATAAAATTGTTATTTACATGAGAAATACTAAAAAATAGTGACTGATGTTTTCTTTACATTACACTCTGTAAAAATACTCAATAATGAACTTTAGCATATTGAAATTCAATATTAGATGAGTTTGCTTTTTTATGAATTGTTTATTTTTAAAAGTAAAATTAAATATCTTAGGATACAGTTTATTATTTTATAACATTCTTAGAAGAATTTTTTAGAGTATTTCTTTTTAGGATAAGGAGAATTGTAGAAAATTGCTTGTAGTTTGGGGAAATTTGTACATATTTGTAAATTCAGGAATTCTAGGAAATAATTATTGAGCACTAAAATCTGATTTTAACAAAAAAAAGTATGATATTATTATGATATTGTTTATATTAGGTTATCTTAGAAGAGTCTGTCATTACATTTGCAGAATTTCCTAATTAAATAACTCTATTGTATATGTACAAAAATGCTCATTTGATTAACAAATAACACAAGTTAAAATTTTCAAAATTAATTTTTTTTTTTACTTTTTACTTACTATCTTTACTTACTTAATGAGGCATTCTTTACATATTTTTAATTATTTTTTTTTAGTACTGCTGTTGTAAAAACAAAATAGTTTTTTTAATTCTCCAAAAGTGAGATTTTGTTATTTATTTTTTTTTACTTATGTTATTTGTCAAGTGATTTGTTTATATTTCAGCTATGTGCGATCTGCTTTGGAACTGGAGAACTGCAGTGACGCTTTGAGGCCACGTGGCAAAGAACCCGACAACAAACGAAGGAGATCCGGTAGGCTCACGGCGGAGGACAAGGAGGAGGAATTATTACCAGATTTGAAACCGAAACCTGGTACCGAACTTAGGCTCACGGAAATACCGGATAAACATTATCCTGACGATGCGACTCCAAGCGAGATAACACAGCATTCCCTTGATACTAGTTATGTCTTGGATACTACATTAAAAAAATTGCGACAGTAAGTCCAGAATTGAAATATGAGAGCCAAAAGGGAAAGGAAATGTGATTCGTGAAAAAAGGAAATTTCGAAAACATTTAAAGGTAATTAATCGCAAATTTTTAGGCCTATCGAGATTATCGGGGAAATGCAGTTGGCATTCATCTGTTTCCTAGCTGGTCAGAGCTTAGATGCCTTCGAGCAATGGAAGAAATTCGTATCGTTGATTTGCGGCGCGGACAACGCGATATTACAATATCACTCTATCTATATGGAATTTCTGCAAACCTTAGAAGTAGAATTGTCATACGTCCCGGAAGAAGTATTCTGCGACATCGTGGCGAGCAATAACTTTGTGTATCGCAATCTATGCAAGTTATTCGGTAATATCGAGTCGAATTCCGAGGTGAACGGTCGGTTGAAAACATATGCGAAGCGTTTGCAGGGCCGATTGACTGCGAAGTTTCTGTGGGACTTTTCGAATTTACTCGAAGAAGCGGACGATGAAGCACCTGTTATTGTGACTCTGGCATAAACGCAAATAAATAAATCAGAAGGTATAAATTATAAATATAGTGTTGTCTCTTTACACTTAACTTATAATTATAAATAAATCATCTTTCAATATTTATATTTCTACAGTTCTTACGATACGTCAATATTATACATTTAGTTTTCAAATTTATTTTAATTTTTTTATCATCTTTTCTTTCTCTTTCACTAATTTTACGATTTTAATTTTAATTATTTCTTCAATTTGATAACTTTCATAGCTATTTCAAAGCATAAGCACAGTTAAAAATATTAATAGTTAAAAATTTACTTAAACTTTAACAAATCTCTAATTGATATTACAGAATAATTGCGCTAATTATGTATTATTATAGCAATTGCATTAACAGATAATAAAAAGCAGTTGTTCAAATGAAAAAAAAAAAATGTTTCCGCCCGGGATCGAACCGGGGACCTTCCGCGTGTTAGGCGGATGTGATAACCACTACACCACGGAAACTTATGTTAAGCGTTCTTTTCTATATGTACTTACTGCTCAGAATGATGAAATGATTAATATGCAAAATTTATTTCATTTTAAGATTTATTTTGACACTGGATATAGGAAATTTATTACAAAAAATCGTATTAATTTTTTACTATATTTGCAATTTATTAATAATACGATATTTGATTATAAATATTCTCTCAATGTATCTATCATCCAAATTAACATTTATTTTTTCTCACAAGTGATGATTGATTTAGTTTATTTTTAAATATATATTATTTTTATATATTTTATATATTTATATATGTAATTTTTACTATTACTAGTTTATATTTATACAATATTTTTTATTATTACTAATTTATATAATTTTTTTTACATAACGTATCGATATTTTTCAATCCATAAGTGAAAATTTATTTTCTAGTAACTACCACAACTACTTGTATTTGGACTCACAAAGCTCTTCACTCTCTTGCTCCTTAGTACTAGATTAAATCACTGGAAAATAACAAAAATATAAATTCATACAACCGTAGAATCATGTTGCTCGCTTTTTTCTATTTACTATTAACTATTTTTTACAATAATGCGATAGAAGATTATAGCAAAATATTCTACAATATTATATTTGACATTGAGTTGAAGCCTTATATTCTGTTTTTTCGATGTCCCAAGCAGCAGACAATATTTCTTAAATGTTTTTTAAATGTTTGTTTTTCATTAAAATTCATTTCCTCAACTTATTTTGAGAAAAAATATTTATTTAACATTTATTTAACTTTTTTTTTATTGAATATTCACTAAAAATAATGATTTCTGAGATACGTTTTTTAAACGTTTATTTAATATTTTTTAAATATTTATTTTTTATGAATTATTCACTTCAAAAAATGATTTCATTAACATTTTTTAAACGTTTATTTAATGAAAAATGTTAGACTCTCGAAATTGTCAAAAATAGAATTTTACAGGGCTAATGAGAGTAAACGCGCAGTAATTGATGCGCAATAAATTCCTTTTATTCAAAAATTATTTTCATATGAAGTGGAACCGAAACGTTCATATGAAAATAATTTTTGAATAAAAGGAATTTATTGCGCATCAATTACTGCGCGTTTACTCTCATTAGCCCTGTAAAATTCTATTTTTGTTTATTTGACGTTTTATAAATATTTATTTTTCATGAAATACTCATGTGAGAAAATTATTTCAATAAACACTTTATAAATGTTTATTTAATATATATTTAATGTTAATTTTTATATTTATTTTTTATCTGTAAAATTATTTAACATTTAAACTATTTAGTTTTCAGTTATTATTTATTTTAAAATCCATTTAAGAAACGTTTCAGTTTTAATTTATTTTACATAATTATTTGGAATAATGATTTGAAATGAAACAATAAGAATTTTTTCATATTTAATTCAATTATTGTACCATATTGATTTTTTTCTAATTGTATTCTTATTTAAATGATAATAGAAAAGTTATTCCAGATGCTACTTATTTGTGAAAATCAGTAAAAAAAGCTATAATTTTATACATGTTTATATAATGTGCTTTAATTATACATGTTTCATCTTTTCGATAACATATATTCACCTAACCTATTAGTTGTATACATACGTATTAGCATAAAGTGTTCACAGATCATCACGAGGGATCAGTTCGCAGCAGTCACGGAAGTTAAGCATCTTCCACCGGGGTCACGATTTGGTTGGATGACTGCTTGGGAATTTTCACAAAAATATATCCCAAGAAAAAACCTCTGTGAAGCAAATACTTTCATAATTAAAATATGATAAAATTCTAGCATAGTGCCTAGTTTCACAGAGAAAAAAAATCTTTTTTTGATTTAGAAAATCAAAATTTTCATTTTTACTTTATTTAATTTTAAGAAATCATTTTTTTAACGTTAAAATAAACGTTTTTTTAATGAAAAAAGGAGTCTTATCTAATTACTTTTAATGTTTTCGAAAACATTTCTAAAAACGTTTCTGAAATAATTTTAAAACATTTTTTAAATATTTTTTTCCTGCTTGGGATGCATTATATTCTAATGAAACCACACACAGCATTTAGCTACTAATACAATTACAAAAAATGTAGACTATTTTTGTTCAAATCTTATACATATTTGTAGATTTTCTAATTTCATTAGAAATCTTGCAAGAGAAAGATTAGATAGTTTCATTCATAGTCCTCGACTAAATGTGAAAATATAAACGAAATATTTTATAATCAAGTTTAGTAATAAAATTAGTATCAAAAAATTAAATATATTAAGCTTATCGCATTGACATATGACACGAATAAGAAAATAATATGTAAGAAATCCATATAATACATCTTAAAACTCACCCTGACTTTTATCGGAACTGATTCAGGCATATCCATTAGTTCGTTAGTTTTAATTTTCGGTGTAATTTCAATTTTTGGTGGCACAATATTATCTTTTATTTCGTCGACTTTAGCCATTTCATTATCTTTACTTCGTTCATGCATGATATACTTTCAGTAATCATTCTATAAGAATGCATATGTAAAGTTTAATTTAGAATTTACT
>QKQZ01040358.1:0-22762 GCA_003595255.1 Solenopsis fugax
GTTATTAACTTTTTAACTTTTTGTTTAACTTTTAACTTTTTAACTAGTTACTACCCAAGCCTACTTCTACTTTATTAAAGTAACATTGCGGTTCATTATTTTCATATTTCCATGAAATCTTTTTACAAGATGGCCAATTTGTCGTCGTATAATACTTTTTGATCGATCCAAAAAGAAATGGCGGATGTTCTAACATCCTTGTAAAAAGTACAAAATTCTTAAATTAAAATTTTAGTCTCCCTCTGTCTCTCTAGATTACAGAATCAAATTATAAGTTTTACATTCAGAAATTATTATTCTGTTTTTTTGCGAGACTTTGTTAGATGACATCAGATACCCCAGATGGTCTGGAAAAATTTGAATTACCATATACAATAAGTTCGCTAGAGAGCTTCATATCTATCTTCTTCGTCTTTTTTTAATCTTCCATTATTAATTACCCCCGTTGATCAAGCTTTCGTAATTCCATTACAAGCGGCCTGAGAAGAATACGATATATTATTACGCGGCAGCATTTAGCATAACAGGATCTCGAAAACGCCAGTTCCCATTTTGTTGTTGCAAGCGCAGTAGCACTTGTTGTTTTTAAATTACGCGCTTTGTTGACGCAGAATATAGTCAGGGGAGTTAAAGAATTTGCGTTGCGCGCCCGTCTGTCATCGGTGGCGAAACGCGAACTGCTCCGTTTAATGCCGTGTTAATAGGAACAGAAGTATCATTCAGTACGAACCGCGGTAATGTGCTTCGCGCGCCCGATAATGTGCAGTCAACCGTTATGAGTACGAGAAAGTTAACAGTGGCAAATGCCGTACAAACGCAGCATCGGAAATTACGTTACGAGTTCCTATCGCGTATGTCATAATGTCACGTAAGTAAAATTTATTAGTTGACTTTACGGACAATGCACATCACGTATGAATGTCAAAAGTTGACTCGGAATTTTTATTTGTGTTCTCTACTTGTCGCTACGCAGGATTAGTACCTGTTGGACAAGTTGAGCAAATGAAAACTAATGTTTTGTGTATAGATTCTCATTTTTACTGCATTAACGTCATTCTTTATCGTCCACGAGAGCAATTTTCTCGACAAGTAGTTTATTTATTACAGATCTGGCCTCTTTTTGGATATCTTCGCTAGAATAATTCTTTCAATTCTATATATCGAGTCTTTCCATATAAAATTTTCAATAAGCAAATAATCGTACGTAGCGCAAATTCTCTTTCTCTTTCTCTTTTGCTAAACGCGCCAGATGTCGATATATATATGCACGTACGGGGACTTCAATAAGAAGATTCATAAAAAATTACTCGTTTGCAGAACGAAGCTGAGCAGTACGTGATGTAAAATTTTTATATCAACTTACTCCGTATATTACATTGGTACGTATTGAAATTCGAATTACGTAGGAATCTGATGTCGTGCGTATCACGACGAAAGAAAATATACTCCATTTGCTAATGAACTGACAAGTGGAATATAGTTCCGCTTACTAGATAGCCAACTCAGCACATTCGCGAGCAGACCACCGCGGAATTAGTTTCTGTAAACTTACTTGTGCGCACCTCTTCTGGGTACAAAGTTTGATTGTTTATGCGAAAATGATTACATGTAACCTTCGATCTTTTATATAAAGATAACAAAAGCAAGACAGACTGGGGTCAATTTAATTACTTTTATTTTTTTTTAATATAATGAAATTTAGTGGCTTTAAAAAGATGCGCATTTAAAAAACTTATAATCAATTGTAAATTAGTAGAGGAGAAGAGGGTATTATGGCTACTGTCGACAATATGGCTACCCCGATTATTTCCGTTATTAGGTGACGTATTCTAACAATTGCTTATGGAGTTATTCGTTTAGTAGCCCACCGATTATTAGTGATGCTAATATGCCAATAATAACTGACAATTGTTATAAGGCATTTTTACTTTTGAGTACTTCTAAACTTTTTCAAGGTACACTTTTAACCTTTAATTACACATACTTCCTCATTATTCTTAAACTTGAGTGTATTATCACACGAATGTACATACACTAGAGTGTTTTTTTATTATTTAACTTTTCATTCGGCTGTACACATTTCGAGTTATACAAAGTTATAAAACAATAACATGGAATTTTGTTCATATAGTTTTTAAGTGAAGTTTTTATATCAAAATATTTCTTCCATAAATCGATTGTCATTCTATAGGGCGGTGTTTAGAAACATTAAAGCTATTATTTTATGCTTGTTGTTTAATGTTAAACAGGGATACAATGACATTTCTAATGAAATTTCTAATGGTATTTCTAAAGTTTCTGAACGCAGGAAAATTCTAAACAATAGAAAATTAAAAATACATAATTTTGTAAACAAGATACTGTGTTTCTTTTAAACTAAACTAATTTTTTAAAGTTATTTTTATGGATAGCCATATTACAACCACTTTTTTTCCACCGATTATGAAGTGCATTAGATTTTTATAAATCACGTGCTAAATGATAAATATTTCATTACTTTGAGTCTAGAATCTGTCAAACAACACTTTGACATGTAATCGTTTAAGTTTTAATAGAAAATATCAATTAAACAAAGTTATTCAATAAAATGAAAATGGGTGCCATATTACCCTCTTTTCCTCTATGTATAGTCGTTGATGAGGGTATAAAAATAAATTAAAGAAGAAAAAATCTGAAATTTTTTCATTGACATCTTATTATATTATCATTGACATCTTTGTGATCTTATCCACGTAATATCCGTGTAATCTTCGGCATGTAAGAGATGAGTTTGTATTTTGCATGAAACCCTGCGGTTAAATCGTGGAGTGAATAGGTTGGTGCATGTATTGGCGTATCGTGCACGTACACGTTGCTTGTCGGCCTCTGATTTCGCCACACAAGAAGATTACATTTGTACACGATTACAACAACGGCGGATATACGCGTGTTAATTAGAATGTGCCAATCGAAGATGGAATACAAATGCAAAACTATGCTACTAGTTGCGTATCAAAAACAGAAGAGATAAATCCAACTGGAAATGTATGAAATCGCCTGTCGTTCGCAGAATTCACAATCGTGAGATGTGTTTGAAATTCTTTTTGATATTTAAATATTTGAAAACCGAAACCTTACATTTTACCAATTTTTTGATTTTAAATGTGTATCTTAAAATCTTTAAATTCCCGGACAGTTATAACTTTAAAGTTCTAAAGTTTTAACTTATGTATCAATATTTAAATCATTATATATTATGAAAAATGTATAGTTCTTTTATATTAATAAAAAACTATGGACATTTAAGTTGAAAGAATTATTTGGGTTCTTTTTAATTTCGGATGATAATGTCATGTTAGAAGAATAATATTTTTTGTATCAACATTATATAAAAATTATGGTTCATAAAAACAATGATACATTTATAGTCAAATATAAAACATCTCTTCGATAACGTGAATTAACGAAGATTCATATTTTTATCTGTCGTACCCAATGTAATTTGCGTTCTACCGCAGAGCCCCAATTTATTTTTTGCTAACACGAGAGAAAAAGAGAAAAGTTTGTGGTCTTCAAGATATTCATGAATCGCGAAAGGCTTTAAATCGTAACGAAATATCATACCTATATACATGTACATATATACAATACATGTAGTATATACATATATATGTATATAAAGAAATACATATATGTATGTCTTTCTTTATCTATATAATTATTTTAATATTTGAATTATCTCTTATAAAAGTATTCATGCTCTTGATAATTAGATTGTGAAATCAAAAGAGAGTAACACAATGAGATGAGAAAATGAGTTACCCTCAGGTATTGCGGGAGTTTTCTTCTGCAAGATATGATGAATGAAGTACTTTTCTTTCATTTTTTAAATAGTTGACGGATTGATTTGATGTATGTACGTTAACACATCAGTGAAGAATCCGAGCTTTAAGAAGTTTAGACGTACGGAATTTTATATAACATAAAATATTTGCCGAGTTCGACATCTAGCAGCGAATGTTTGGTCCTTTTTCCCAATATTCTGACGTCGGGACAAGAAGACCTTATTATGTCGCATTTGTATTTTATATCGGGGAAGATTTGTTGCCCATAGTATTCTACGACACTTCTTGCTTTCGTTGGCATAATTTTACAATATGATTATGTACATGATATAAAAAGGAAATATTGATTTTTTTTCTTGTACTACATCGTGATTTGTCAAGTCGCGAAGGAAACGAAATTATTACAGGAGCTCATTTTTTATCTTTTTATACAAAGCGAAAATGATTATTCTAATCATTTTTAGTATAATAAATCTAATAAATCACGATTACATACTTGTATGTAATCTAGTGAGAATAATTTTAAAATATATTATTGTAAATCAATTTTATGAAAATGATATATGATGATGTAATTTAGTATGAAAATGATAATATGATGTATGATGAAATATCGCGTGTCGTTATAAAATATCGTAAAAGTACAGTTGTGATAATAAGTTGTAATTGACATAATATATTAATATACTGCTTTTAAAAGTATTTGCTATGCTTTCAACCACTCACATCTCGTAACAATTTCAGAGCGACGTATAATATATGATGATGTAAAATGCAGATTAAACACGACGACGATGAAAATGCCGGTGACGTAAAGTAAACATATTTAATGTTTGTGAAATGCATAATTTGATCTGCATAACACTGTTTCCGCCTCAATTTCATATTTCACGCATGAGACATCGTAATATCGAGTACATCAATTATGAACCATATGATCTTTCGTCAGAGTGACCGTTATATGTTACATAATTTAGGTAGTACTTTTTCTCTCTTTTATAGAAAATCTTTCTTCTGTGAGAAATCGTTATAGCAATTAATTAATAATTCCAATAAAAAGAAAATACAATCTGTTCTTGCGTTAAGTAATAGTAAATGTGAAATCTTATATAACAAATTTTATACCCGTTATATTATCGTAGTGATTCTTTTAGGTATAAGATTTTTTCGAAATGTGATAAAATTCTCAAGTATTATATCACTTAATGGAAGAGCATTAAGAATTTATATCTGCGCGTGAAATATTGCCATAGCAGTTACCTTTTTAACGGAGATCGCACTTATTAAAACTCTTTTACACAAACTATCGGACTGTCATATTTCACGCTATGATGCCCTCTTACTCCGGAAGAACTTTTACGATAGAAGTTTTATATGCTTTATCGTAAATGTCGAGTGCGGTGGAATGTTTTTCTATTTACGATACTTCGGCAAACGAGATGTCTTATAGACAAATTCATGAAATTCGCAGCAAATACTCGAGATTCGTGCGAGTCCTCGTAACTTAAATTCAAATCGTCTTTTTGTTCTTGAATCGCACAAACACAGTATCACCAGCAAATTTCTGCCATCGTAATTTTTTCGCCAACTTAATATCAACTTTTATCAAACTCAATAACATATTTTTTATGCTGTATTTTTAATAGGAATGTATAATGTGTCGAATAATGGCTGTTAATGATCCTGAACGTGAATTACGTTAGCAGTCATTAAAGCTTTTACGTGAAACTAATACTGTAAAATGATATAAGAGAGTTATATAATGTATCAATATCGGTAGCACAGATATTGTTTATTATTTAATCTTGTTAAAATTACCGTAGCTTTTTTTATTGCTAAACTATATGAAAAATTGTATTGAAATTGGTACTAATGGAAATAAAAGTTATATCTAAAATATATATGCCATTCAAAATGAATAACAGCATAGTTATTACATAGAATTTAATTCTTGCACATTTGTTACTGTTACAATAGTAGTGATCAAATATTTATCTGTTAAATTACACTAGAATTTATTAATTAAATCTCAGCTCTCGCGATATGTGTAACCAATGTGATATATTCTTATATATTATAGTGGACGAATTATCTACTACTTTCGTTCTTTTTTTAGCATTTAAAAGCAATCGTAATGAATCATAAAATTGATTATGTATACGAAAAGGTACGCTTCTTAAAAATTGTATGGACATTTATAATAAAATTTACATATAAATTGCATATAAATCGGACTAGAAATAAAAGAAAAATTTAGAAAGATGTTAGATTATGTTTTGGGTATTTTCTGAAATAACTACAATTTTATTTTTAGAATCAATGATTTGGGATTAATACATTTCAAACTTACCCAACATTGCATAGCATGTGTTTAAGAAACTCTGGCCCAAAATAACGCCGAGCAATCCTAAAATGCCCTGCGGCAATTCCGTGACGAGGAATAATAGGAGCACCGCCAATAACATCATTGTAGTTCTGTCAGTCTGTCTTTCCTTATCGTTACCTTTTCTTCTTTTCTTCGGCTTCTCGCAGGCGTGCTCCTTGCCATTTCCCATCTTGATCACGGTATTTTTCGTAGTAAGTTTTTTCCGTCTCTGCTTTGTCTCTAACAATACCTTGACCAGTTTGATACTTAACCCCGTCAACGCTATGCACGGTATCAGCTTGATCACCACACTGTAGATCCAGATGTTGATGTTCTTGAGAACATCTGCATTTGGAAATTCGGCAAGTTTCACGAAGTACAGCGTGCTATTAGTTATGTCTTCGAGAAACGATCTGTTGACCATCTGTTGGAGTTTTGTTAGATTCTCTCCCCATGAGATTTTGTTCCCCTCTTTATCTAGCAGTTCATATTGCGGTCTCACTTCGGTGTTGATGTAAAGCGGTATGCAAAGTAGCGGGCAGGACACATAGGCGAAGGCGATCATCAGGAAGGTGCGCTTGTTGCTGCACCACTCGCGATTCCTCTGCGGATGTGCCACCGCGATGTACCTCCAGACCGCCAGAGTCACTGTCAGGCAGATCGAGATCGTATGGCAAACTTGAGTGAAGTTGGAGTGAAACAGCACGAAGATGCTCCATCCGTAGGTGAAGGTATCTCTGCGGGATCGTTTGTAGAGATACATGTGAATCGCGTAAGGAATGTACTCGATCATCACGAGGAGATCGGCCACGGCGAGACCGGTGAGAATCATGTTAGTGGGCGATTGCATCTCGTGACGCGTCAGCACGGCAATGTTGAGCACGTTGGCGATTGAACCGAATATGCATATCAGTAGACTAGCCCAGCCGTGAATCTGAGTCCTATACCAAGAGTAGAAGGATTCCAAGCGCGCGCCACACTGGTATTCCGTTACGGCGTAGGCTTCCAACGTGGAGTTCAGGCTGGCGTTCATCTCTGCGAAGTGAAGTGGTCTAGCGAACGAGCAAAATGCACTACCACTACGGAATACGAATGAACAACTTTTCTTCTTTCACGCGCTTTCGAGATCCAATTCCTTCTGCTGAATCATTACAGTCTGGTAATAGTTTTCTTGCTGGTTTCTCTCTTTTTTTAAATGAAGATCGTTACATAAATGGAGTAACGAGAATCGGAGTTAATCGGAATTGAAGCTTCCGATAAAAAAATGTCGATTCAATGTAATCACTATCACATGAAATTACATTGATAACTGACAATTATTCTGCGACGCTGACGACAACTTACACATATTTCAATATCGATGACGATCGAATTAAGATTACAGTTATGATTAAGTTATTTAAAAGTTATATCACTGTCAGATTAATGAAGACAATTATCACACGCAGGTTACAGTTTTACATGACAAAGATTGTCCCTTATTTAGTTAATTATCACCGATTATTACGTTAGAGAAGATTTATAAATCGGTATTGGCAAATTTCACAGCATATGTGAAAAAACGCTTTTGTCATTTCCGTGCTATTTCGGGGAGATGTGATCGGGAAATCGAATCACTCCGCCGTCTACTTATGCATCACATCTTCTTCGATTCACTTTACAATTTCGGCTGACTAAGTTCGATCGGGAGGCGAAAGTCTCTGTTCACTGGTTCGACATCGATAGAACGTGATAATTTTTCTACATTTTTTGAGCTGGAAATCGCGCGATAACTTCGTCGCGACGATTTATTCTCGTACACGCGCGGAGATGAAGAGACGACTAAAGTTACTACGCGTTTGGAGATCCACTCTCTCGATTTAATTCGAACGATCATATTCGAATGTATCCCTGGACAAATTTTGACGCTGTCGAAGGGAGCTACGATGTAAGCTATGAAGTATAACAGTGGCAAAACTTTCGTTGTTATTATTGTTATCGTTTTGACAATTTGATTTCCGAGCGGAGAATATGAGGGTAGTCAGCTGGCCTCAACTTTTATGTTTCCCATTTTTGGAGTTTATGTTTCAGCGCTTAAAATTGATTCCATGCACTAACAACATCAAGTTTTTATACGACAAACGTCAAGATTATATTTTCCTCTTTGCGACAATAGAGACGATAGATTTTTTAACGTAGATTTAGATTATTCAAATGTCTAACATTAATATATCATATCAGCAG
The DNA here is from genome assembly GCA_003595255.1 of Solenopsis fugax. Lineage (NCBI taxonomy): Eukaryota > Metazoa > Arthropoda > Insecta > Hymenoptera > Formicidae > Solenopsis > Solenopsis fugax. Next base: position 8,413 of record QKQZ01040358.1, read on the forward strand.
CGTAACAATTAGTTAGTAGACAGAATTACGATTAAGGACGATAATTGATTAATTTTTTTCTAAAATCAGCCGCGCCGCTCGCGCGCGGAATTCAGCTTCCCACGATGATTGGAGGAATCGAATTTTCGTGCTAATCGAATTTTTGTGTCGCGTGCAGAATCAAAGCGCAATGTGACACGTACGGTCGGTGACACGTGTAAGGAGGATGTTTCAGTTACTAATCGTAGCTATCGCACCCTGTTGTAGTGCGAATGATCCTCGAGTGCCATAGGAACACTTTTCTACGGGCAGCGTAATAACCGTTCGAGCACGAAACGAGCATTATCGTCAATCCGGACGAAGAGATGCACAAACATTCCGCTTTCAATTTGCCACTTCCCTCGCCGCTCGCAGATCGAATTACCGCCCTCCCTTAACCAATCACTAGGCGTGCTACTCGATCGCGGAAATGCCGCCGGCTAAAATTACTTCGGCTATTCCGCTAATTCGAGACCGTTCGTTTTACATTAATATTTCCACGCGCGTTTATCGCCGTTTTATTTTAATTGTTCGTGATATCTATTACACTTGCACCGATTGTTCCGCGATTTTTTCGCTTTGCCAGCGTTTCTATCGCGAACAACACAGCTGTTTCACGTTTCAGGTAGAAATGCGAGGAGCGTCGCGCGGCCCCGCACATGTGATAAGTTGACGTCCGGACGCCGAATGAAGCGAAAAGGCGTCGCGACGCCTCGTACACTGGAATGGGGTAGCCTTTGCGCCTGCGTCCAGTTCTCCATTCTCTAGTCTCCTTCTGTGTCCTCTTTCATTCTGTTTCTTTCCGTCTCTCTCTCCTCCTCCACACTCTGTCCTTTCTCGTCTGTCAAAGCAGTTCTTTGCAACTTTACAGCGAATAAAGTCGAATCTGCTTAAGACTGATCCAGGAATCTTGAACACGGCAATCTATAATATAAGTAAAATGGAGATCCAATCTCTTAATTTAAATCTCTCCTTGAAGTAGACCTATATGAAAAACGAAATTAGATTATTTATTGTTATGATTTAAAAGCCATTTATATAATTGCGTATTTTCATCTTTCTTATTTCTAAATTGTGTAATATATTTGCGCAAATTGCATTTATTGCAAACAATGTTGTAAAGAAGTTATATAAATAATTTTATTTTTAAAAATAATACGATACTCGAGATCCAATGAGTCAAGCTCGATCGTTATGTGTGGGTGATTGTATGTGTGTGTTGTGCTATTATAAATAAATTTTTAAATTCATATATTCAAAACTTTCAATCTATTTGGTTATTTTCAATAAAAATTTAAAATATTCTAAAAGAATTCAAAGAATAAAATTACATATTGTAGAGATTAGCACTTATCGCTCGTATGCAGAGATATCGTTCTTGCTAGATGTCCAAGGAGATAAAAACATCGCAGTTATACACGTTAAACATTTTAATTGTTAAATCTTATTTTTATCTCCTCTGTCATGTAATTTTCTTTCTCATTGTATCCTTAATTTTCAATGATATTTTTCCTTTGCGAAAGAAAAGGAAAGAATATTTGGAAAATATTGAAACGATGAAATATCGTCACACTTTGGAAGATTCTCTTTAATCTGATCAAATCGCAGTACTTAAGAACAGTGATACTTGTTCGTAATTGAATCAAGGTGCTATACGATTCTGCGCGACAGAGAAAAGGAAGCAGTCTCTAGATCTATCTCGTTGTTGAGAGATTGGGAGGAATCTGAGTCAATAATAGAAACCATTAAAATGTTAGCATACGTTATCGGGAGGAAGAAAATCCTGATTCCTAGTCATCTTGCATCAGAATAGATTGTTTCATCTTTTATCTCAATCTTTCCAGTTGTTACTTTTTCGCATTCTCTTTTATCTGTTCTTCCGTTCGTGATCCTCGTTAAAGTGCATCCCAGCTCGCCAAAGTGCTTCGCTCTTTACTAGGGTTTGTCTCTTGTCATCGGCGCGTCCATCGGTATCAGCTTCCGGTTCCAACGATATGATTCTCAACTCGGCTTTGACGTAGCCGATGCAATCTCCGCATCAGCTAGGATTGCTTTTTCTCGCAACTGCATTCGTCGTTTGTCTCGTGTTAATAGAACGACGCTTTCGCGAATAGAATCCACGTACGCGCTTCGGTGTCTTTGAATAGAGAAACGTAATTAGCACCTACAAATGCGGATTTGCGTTAGTAAATCGGAGCAATCGGTTCAGTGGAAGTGCTCAATTGATTGGTATGTTTAGTTAATTAATCGAGTAATTTACTCGAAAATCGGAGCCCGCTAAACGCATTCAGATGTACGAAAATACTGTGGTCGTAGATCGGGGAATGTTTCATGAATGTACTCAGTTCCGTATTGTCATTACAGATTTAGTATTAAATGTACCTGATACCAATCTCACGTTAATACGCAAACGCAATTCTCTCGTGTTAGATATATAACATTAAACAGCCGCATTCTAAATGGGGAAATAATCGCGGAAATGTAGAGGAAAAAGCAATCTGGATAGTTCTCTTAAATATTTTCAGGATAACAAGATTTATAAAAACAAGTTTATTTTACTGTTTGTCACTTCTGTTTGCGTAAAAATAATTTTGTGTTTTTAAACCGTTTCTTCGAAGATCTCCAACGTTTCCGAGAAAGAGAGAAAGAAACAAATAATGTTTCATATCGCGCCATAACAATTTCTGAAAATGTATGTCCTTGCGTAACATTACACTGCAATCGTATTTAATGGAATTCAGTGATGAATCTACCTTCTTATTATTCTCCGTTGCAAAGTGCAGGCATTGCGCAATATCACCTAACACATGTGACAGCGAGAATCGTTTTGCATATGTGAAACAATTTGTAACAGCATCCCGGCGTTAATTCCCGTAGTTAATACATGCCGTGTTGAGCTTTTCATCTCTCAGAAACCTTCAAAGATATTCGCACGTCACCTCGCTGAGTGTGTGTGAGGTTTACAATGAGCGCAGATAGCAAACGCGTAGCAATTCGTATTTCGATTGAAAACGTGCGCTTCGTATTTCCGTTCGAAACTCATCGTTTCATCAAAGTCGATCCGGACAGAAACTGGTATAATTTCGATGAATTCAATTTTCCCTGTTATACATAGACACGTTGGAATAGCCTTAGATCGCGTTTCCATAGTAATCTCTAAAGGGCGATACGGGCTAAAGTGGATAGGAGGTTACAGTGACCAGTGTTGAATTGTGCGTTAGTAAGTAAGAAAAGGGGCTGGTTTAAGTTACGAAAGGATGAGAGAAGTAATCAGTGATTTTGCCACTTATATGTAATGCCCCCATCATAGATGTTTTATTTTTACCCTTGTTATCAAATCCTCTTTTTATCAATTACCCTTTTTATTATAATCTTTATATATTTCATTGTTATTCAATATCAAAGATTGTACAAATTCGAACACCAGAATTTTACATTGTCTTTGAGATATGATTCTCGTTTCATTTTACAAATATTTTATTCAAAGTATTCCCTTTCATTCAGGAAGTACCTTCGAAAATTTTTTTTCTATATCGAAGTAATTCTAAAAAAGATAAAATAACTCTTTTAACATAAGAAGGATATTCGCAACCCTTATCTCCTGTATAGATGACTATTTTATGTTCTTAGCATCTGGATATAAACTTATTAATTTTAAATATATTGATTTTGAAGAGTTTGAATATTTGATTATATTTATCTTCTTTTGGCCACTTCTTTTTCACTTCTTTTGACCTTGTTACTTTGTTTTTGTCTCTCCCGGAGGTTTTCTGTGGCCTCATGCATATTATATACTCAACACTGGAAAGCTATTACGCCGAGTTGAGCGTGGAGAGCATGTTTTACATTAGGGTGTTATGAGTGAGAGCGTGCCTCTTCGTAATGATATCGCATTAAAAGCCTCCATGCGGATTTGTGTGACATTGGCATTTTATTTTCAATCACGAGGATTTTTTTTTTATTGAAAAACCTCTTTAGAATTAATGCTTCCGGACATATATTGTTTACATCCCATAATGTTATCATTGTTTTGTTCACGAAAATAAATAGTGCCATCTGTGAGAAAGCCAGCTTAAAATTGAAATGTATATAGCTTTGTTTCGAATGGGACATTTAATGGAGTAGCTAGTGCGCAATAATAATTATTTAAATGGCTTTAAATGCCCAAGGAAAATCGTTATTTCACAATGCGTGAATTCTATTTGTATCAATATTAGCGATACACATCGGTGCGTATTCCTACGTGCATTGTAATATATCTAAAATAAATAATTATATGCCTTCTCAGTTATACTAAATTGAATGCAGTACCAGTTATTAATACATATTATAACGAATTAGCACGGATTAATAAACATATATTTATAATTGCAATATATAACTATGCAGGAAATTCTCCGCACGTAACTCGAGATTAGAATGGAAAATGTTTGGAGATGTAATAATACACTTTGTGAAATATAATCTGAGAAAAATGTAAAGCGAAAGGTTCAAAATGTAATTTTCTCGTAGAAATTATATTTTTGTTTTTAAGACCAAGATGATACAATCAAATATTGTTGTATAACGAATAAACAAACCGTGCATAGTGCAATAAAATTATTAAATTATCATAGGGGATTTTAGAGAGTATTTCTGTTGTAAACATAATTTAATTAAAGTTATATCCAATTTTTGATTTAAGAAGTCATGTATATTATTATACTTGATATTATATCTCTTCAATATTTTATTGCAACTCCGTATCCCGTGTAGTTTGTAGGAGATATTTTGATCTCAAGTATATAATTTTGTACAAAATATGCTTTTTATTCCAAATATTGTACTTGCGTAAAGTAGTCTTGATATGAAAAGATCAGACAAAGTTCATGCATAAATGTTTAACCATCTCGATCAATGTATATTCGATGACTTTCTGTTGATCAATGCGACATATGAAATTTACCGACGGGATTTCGATTACATCTCAATTGTGATAAGGAGTAGTCGCAGGGATAACAGTTATTTGTCAAGAAAGCAACTTGGATGTGGAATGGAAATCGTTGTTCGTATACCAATTGTTTCCGATAGGTTTCGATCAGACCTTTCTTATTTTTCTGACGTGACACGAATGAGATCCACTTTTAACTTTTCGGTGACCTTGAGAAAAAATACGAAAATTCTAGAGGTTTTTCAATAAAAAAAAATCCCGTGATTGAAAATAAAATGCCAGGGTCACACAAATTCGCATGGAGGCTTTTAATGCGATATCATTACGAAGAGGCACTTCTCACTTAAACTTATCTTTTTCTGTATCAAAGTTTATGCCGTGATATATTTGGGCATTCTATAAATAAATCAAACACGATATTAATTCTTCGTTTAAAAATAAGACGCGAAAATATGAAGAGACATTTCTTTATAATGTAAGTATATAATGTAATTTTTGTGTTACTAAGAAAAATTGCCGAGATCTTATTGTGAGCTTCATTCAAATATCTATTATGTCTTTGAGACTGATGCGTATTCTAATAAACAAATTGTAATAAATATAACAGAGAAATTGTAATAATATAAAAAATCAAAATTAAATACATAAAGTTAGGGCTCATGTGAATAACAATTCAAAATTAGGAAAAATAACGAGCTTGAGCTGCACTGGATGTTATACGCAAGAAACAAAAATCATCGACGAAAATAAATTTAAAATGAAAACAAATTATTCGTTCCTAAGCATTCTAAGATGTGACATCCTATTATAATTGCCTAAGATAAAGTTTTCAGAATTCACAGTTTGAGCTGCTCTATTAGATTAATGTTCCAAAAACGGTGTCTTTTTGCACGTTCCATGAGACCACCACAGAGAATAAGGCGTTCCAATGTATCATTTGTAACCGTTTTTTGACTCTTTAACGATTATGAAGGCGGATGTCGCAGATAATCATTCTCGATTCAAATATTTGATGTATACACTGATGAAGACCAGCAATTAAAGGTCGAAACATTTGTTTTCATTTTATATTTATTTTTGTCGATGGTTTTTGTTCCTTGCGTATAACATCCAGCGCAGCTCTTATGCTCGTTATTTTTCCTAATTTTGTAATAATTTAATAATAATGAATAAATGCACACAAGAAATTAAAAACATAAAAAAAGAAAAAGATGGAAATTTACTAATACAGAGAATTACAAAATAAATTTTATATATAACAGAAAAATTAAACATTTACTTGTATATATTTTATATTATATCGTCAGCTCCTTGTAATAATTCAGCTACATACTTTTGCGAACCTTTAGAGAATAAGAAATATTGGTTTTCTTTACTTTTAGCAAGCACATGTGATGAATATAAGTAGATTTTTTTATTTCTAAAATAATCCTTTGGGACTATCTATAATTGTGATCTGACGAATATTTCGGTGAAATTCGAGAGAGATATGAAGGATATGAATTATTCTCGGGACGTTTCTTATATTATTACGTCTTCAACTTTTGCCAGTATTCTCCGTAAATCTACTTGTCACCCTTCCACAGATGATCAATGTCAGCTTTTTTTTTCTTTTTTCTCGTTGTTTTCCCATTTCTCGATCGATTGGTGGCAGTAATATCGAGAAGACTAGCTTTTGCCAATTGTTTTCCACGGAGCACGGCAAAGTGAATAACAGAATTCAATAAACAGCTAGTGAAATTATCGCCGTTTCCTATCTTATTTAATGAGGGCTATTTTATAACGTTGTATTATTGTAACGCTTTCTTTTTACTTATTTGCCAGTAACACAGGTATACCTTAATTATATTGCAATATATACCAGAGAGTAGTATACCAAAGAACGATTACGAGTGGCGATCGTATTACTTATTTAACGCAAACAACAGTATTCTATTTCGCAAAAAAACAACAATCTCCGAGTCGAGTCGATGTCCCGAGACAGATTGGATTATTTCATTATATCAAATAATTACATTATCGCTCCGTAGGTCATTGATTCAGAATTACAAAACAGCAGCTGCTTTCCAGATTTGTTGAGATGAATCTTCACGCTATCTTCTGTTTAAACCGATTTACAGCATTGAGCTGTGAATTGAAGCTTACGCAATAAATACTGAAGTATAAGTACAATAATTTTAAAAAAAGCTTGTATAATTTATGCTTGGCAGTAAAAGTAGCTCATAATAATAATAATAATAAATACGCTGGAAAGAATTTTTTATATAGCGAAATTCACGTGTGATATAAAATGTAGATAATTGAAAGTTTTATACATATAAAAAAATAGACGCAGTGCTTGCAGGTAGTCCAGCAATATTGACATTTATCGCTCGATTGTTAAAAAAACCATCGCTATATAAAATATTAGTTTTGAATTGAATATACTTTTTATTTACGGCCGCGTATTTACGCGATTGGTTTCACACTTTTGTGTAACATTACACTTTGTGCGATTGGAAATATTTATATCTGTATTGTATATCGGTCAAAGAAAAAACGGGCATAAATATTGGTTTTCTGTAATAGTCCACAACGATTAGAATTACTTTTTTATACACTTTTATAGTGCTTTTTCCTCTTTACGCACGAGGGATACTTCTTTGAACATTATTTGACTTCCCTTTCATCCCTTTATGCTGAACAGAACATAAGAGTTAGTTATTTAAAATTCATATGTTACAATGTACATGTACTGTTACGAGCAACAACATTTGTTGCTGGTTCGTACGGTAAGTATATTTTCAGCATCTAAGCACATTGCCAGTATATTCGTGAAGAGTCTGAAAATGCCTTTGATGTACGTTGTTAATGAAAATGTCTCGTCAAAACGGAAGTACGGTTGTCCACAAGCTAATAACTCCGGAAATTCAAGATAGCGCTGTCGCTTTTACCGGGGTTACTTCATTGCGATTTAATTTAATACTGCGCAAGTTGTCAAAAATATTTTTCTTGTCAATCTCGAAACTACATATTAAGGCTAAACGATACTTATTATTTTTTCGCGATGCAATTACGATAAATGCTCTTTTTTAAATCGATAATTAGCATGCGAGGTTCAAGATGATAAATAAGGGTTGGAGTTACGGAAGTTTGATTAGTCTATTTTTCATCAGAAGCTTGAAGCTCTCTTTTATTATAAAATATTTTGTTAATTTGGAATTTTTATGTGCAAACATAATTTCCGAAATAATGCAATCACAACAAAATAATGCAATATAATTAGTTAACACATTAAATAGTCGTAGTATCATATATAGATTGAATATAATTTATAAGCGATGAAAAGTGTGAAAATCAGTATTTTTGTGAATAAAATTGTAAATAGTCTCTTTGTTACTTATATTTTATTTTTTAGTTAATTGCAGTTTATCTTGAATGTAGTATTACATACAAATTTGATATTTCAGCTTTCCATGATGGGAAGCCACTATAGTGGTTTCCCATTATGTAAAGGTTAAATTAAAATAAAATCTGACATTTGAAAACATTGAAATTCTATAAAACATGTAAGCGTGAATTTGTAAAACTTGAATACAATTAATAATTGCGAATGAAAATAATAGCTATGACGTTTACGTTAATTAATGAATGTGATAGATAGGTAAGCTAAATGGATTCGGCTTCAAGCTCCAATGATATCAAAATACCATCGGGGATTTATCCCAATCCCCGAGGATTAATAGTTATTCTCATCGCTTCCCGTTGTCAAACTCTCATTCCCCAACGCAAGATGTACGGTCCCTTCCCAAATTACATTGCGTACGGCTAAATCCCTATACGTAACGTAATGCCGAATAATGTTTGTATTGCGTATCACCGTTAGTGGCATTGCGTGCATAACAAGATACACATATTCGCGCACACATTCAATGCTGTATCGCTTCACATCTACATTGTGCATTATGCAGTACTTAAATTATGGTACATTCATCCAGCGGCTATGAACTAGCGACAAGCCACACATGTATGTACGCGGATTCATAAATAAAGTCCTTAACATGCTTTGTAGTCAACATTCTAGCTGGATTAAGTCTTGGCGTGCAACAACGTGATTATACGGTAGATTGAAGTTAGGTCAGTTCTTATACAGGAACAAGAAATATGATTTTAAATGTAATACTGGAGAACAAGTCAAACAAATGTAATGTCCCATATAAGAATTTACATAATTTTTATTACACATAGAATTTACATACGTTCATGTAAAGTTAAAATATGTAGAAATTTTAAACAATGTGTATTACAAATAGTTTAATGAATAATTAAATAAAATAGCTGTTGTTCTCTCACTAAAGTTAAACATTAAATCCTAAAAATTATTAAACAACTAATGTATAGAGTTTTAAAACAGTAAGATATTACACGCATACTTTGATATATTGTTTGTTGTTATTAATATTAATTAGTATATCAGATTTATAAAGCTGATTTACTAGAGATGCATGCATTTTAATATTTATGCTCATGAGATGTTCAGGAGCATGGAGAAGTTACTTTCGACCCTCCTTCCTTCGCAATAAAAAGTTATTTTTATCGGGAACAGGGTGAGGCTTCGTCAAGGCACCGGTCGACAAATTAGGGTGCAGTTGGCGAACGTGATGTATATATGCATGCTTTTTAAAGAGCATATTTTGAAGTATTTTTGTAGTACGTTGAAAGAGTTGAAGCCTCTACTGACATGTTGACATTCTACTCCTAGTACACACATGTTAAAAAATGATACAAAACACATTTTTTAAGATACATCTTTCTAAGCTCGTCTAAAAGAAAATGTCATTACTATTAAAATCAAGATTTATACTCATATATGCGTAAAATACTCATATGAGCTAATTTTCAAGACTTGATTAAATGAAAAATAATGTAAGTATTTTGAATATCAAAATTATAATATCTAGAAATCATTATATTTATTAACTATAGGAACTACAATATTAGTATTTTTCTCTAAAGGAGATAAATTTTCTTTTTCTAAATACGACTTTAAACATCTCTAGTAACATTTGCAAGAAAAAGTTTTTTCATTCAATCCTTCTGTTTTTCTTTAAGTTTTTCTTTTCGATGTATGTATTGGTCGCACAAGAGAGAGAGAGAGAGAGAGAGAGAGAGAGAGAGAGAGAGAGAGAGAGAGAGAGAGAAATATTTTGAGAAATAGTGCGCTGGACCAAGAGTGATTTCGTCCTACCGTCGGGCGATGCTTTACTCCCGCGAAAAAGCGAGACCGCTCTTGTTACGTTAACTTAGTAATGTGCAGAGTTACCCGAGCCCTTCGCACATTGTTAAAAATAGTAGTGTGCGATCGATCAAAAAGTGCGTCAAATAGATGTCGACGATTGCGAATTGGACGTTTTCACGACGAATTGTGTAGCTCGTTAAAATTATTCACCGCCATGTGAGGTTTGACAGGCAACCACCGGTTGTGACAGATATGAATGAATCGTGCGCGAAAAGTCATTACCCTCGCCAGACAGTCGTTATCGAACCTTTGTTCGTCCCTTGGATCGTTTGTTTATTGCTTTTTTCTTCGGGAGTCACATAACTTGATGCAATTTGATCCAATGTATCGATACGTTCTCGATGGTTTTAAATGTTATTTTATCGCTATCTGTACACAGGCGTGTATTAATTTACGATATCTATAATTTATATTAATTAACAATTTATAATTCATGCTATATTTATAAAAAATTATAAAAATTATGAATTTATGATAAACACGGTGCATAATAATATGCATGTGTTGAACTGATGCTTTATTTATGCGAATAATTTTACTCGATTATTTGTAGTTAAATATGATGGTTAAGTATTGACGTAATTAATACAGCGGGCGCTTTTGACTTCGATAAATAAATGGTGTTATAATTTATGTTAACAGTTTGGAAAATGATATTGATTTTACATTTCGCTGCTTGCGTTCATGTTAAATGGAAAAAGAGAAAAAAAGCAGGCATTTAATAAAGTCCCAGGTGTGTTATGAAGTTTTATAAAACACTTTGAGTGCTTAGTACAATCGGAACAGAAAATCAAGTACATCGTGCCACGGTTGAATGTAAAATTTTTATTTTTCTTGCAAATAAGTGTCATCGCTCAATGAGGATAAAATCTCTTCTAACTGCATTCGTTTGGCATACGAAGCTCATGCATATTCTTTCAATACTTGGCGAAGTGTCAGAGAGAGAATAATTTCCTTGACATTCACCGCCGTTTATTAATATGGAGCTTTATTGCTGTTGCGCGCCGCTTATAAACGGAGAGCATGTCTTATGGGCCCCTGGTATGTCGTGCTTCTTTCACGACAAGGTCGTCTCTTGCTTCCTACGCAGTCGAAAGTGATGCTGTACACAACAACGTGTCTCGTGCAGTTGGGTGGTGTTGAATTATAAGCAAGGAAATGAAGAAAAATCGTGGTTTCTCCATTTTTGAACAATATCAAGATATAGTTTATAATATAGTTAAAAACGCGTTTTATAAATAATATACATGTATAATATGAATGTTATAATATTTATATTTATTTTTATTATAATTATTAGTTTTATTTTTATTATTTTTATTATTTTTATTATCTTTATTATTTTTATTATAATTATTATTTTACAGTTAAGATCAGTTTGATTGTAAGTTGAAATTTTGATGTTTAAAATTGCAACTTTTCTTTTTACATTTTAATTCATATATCTATTTTTATTATATACCTTTACACACATATTCTTTTGTATTGATCTGATATTGAAATGTTACTTTCTCTCTTACATTCTTATACATATGTCGACTCGGTATATCACAGGATCGAGAACTTTATTGTATCTTTTGCATCTGCAGTGAGTTACGAGTTCTATTTGCCTGTGAAGTAACCTGTGCTCTCTCGCAACAGCTTAAAGTACGCAGCACAATACCGTTTATGTCAGTCCGGCGTCTTTTCGGAATTCTTCATAACTTCATTTTATCTGTTGCACTAGCGTATCTTTAATTGCCACGTAATGAGTACCGTTGCGACTTGCGTGTCTTTTGATGATGGCGCTTTGAAATTAATTTTCCAACGTATTTCGCTCACGTTGAAAAATTCCCTCGACACGCACGTCCAACTTTATTTCCGTCTATATTTAATCACTGATTGTATCAGCTGGATAGTATGTTATAGTGTGCTTCGCAATGTATATGCAAAACAACATTATATGTAATGATGAAGATTGCAAAAGTGTAACGATATACAAAATTTATATAAATGCTAAAGTTTAAATCGTCGTTCTGATCTGGTGATGACGAGAAAGATTACATATTTGTGAAAATGTCAAATTTGCATTTTACATGGCTATCTTGCGGAAATATATTTGGCCCCGTAAGAAGGAGAAATCGATTCTATGAAATCCAACTAAATATACGAGCGAGTGGTCGTGACACTTCGTGAATTGATGCGCTTGCTATGTGAATCGTGACAAATGATCGTAATTCACTGATCAAGTGACCCTTACATTATGCAGATTGGCAGTATTTCTTCAAGAGGAAAAAGGGATGAGTCGCATGATTTTATCGGCTGATTTATAATTGCAATTTAAAAACAGCCTTTGAAACTTTTTACCAGAAGATCTTTCAATATTAAAAAGTTATATCTGTTAAATTAGCATATAGAGCCTCAATGAGAGAAAAATCTATTTTTTGCAATACATATCAGCTCTTTCGGTATAAAAGAAATTTTAATTAACTTTCTTTTTCTTTTCATGTGGAGTAAGCTTGTCGACTTTCTTTGAAAAGATGAAAGGAAGAATATACATATTCAGTGCTGTGTCAGGATTGTAAGTCCTACAGTACTTTATCATCATCTCTGGCATAAGAAAAATTGCTTATTAAGCGTGAAATTTTATATACCAGCCAGAATAACAAAAGAAGGAGGTGATTTTGCACGTCTTTCTGCCGCTAGTTCAGCCGAGTTTATCTACCGGTAATTAAAATAATGATGTAACTTTCATCACACGAACAGACTAATGAATAAACTAATGAATCAAATCTTGTAATATATTATATTTTATTGTGAAGTTGATAAGTTTAAGTGAAATTTTGTTAACTCTTGTCCTCTCTCTCTCTCTCTCTTTTCAAATACAGATTTTCTTTCTTAGAAAGGGTTTCTGATATAACAAGACTAAAAATATTCTTATATGCTGTAAAAAAATAAATAAGAGGAGATTTATAATTTCTATACTTCTGCGTCGAATTAAATGAGATTGATTTATTGTCTTTAAAATGAATTTTAGCTTACACTGTTAGAAATTTCTTAATAACTTTTAATTAACATGTAAAGGAAGCTTGGTTCAAGCATAAATGAAAAGTAATGAATGAAGAGCAATGCAGTATACTATGAATATTCATTTACTAATGTCTTAAATTTCATTAATGTTTGTATTACTTGTTTGTATTATTTCATTTACGTTTGTATTAAAAGTATATTAAATTTCAATACACTTAAACTTAATTTAATTAACATTTACATTAAAAATCATTTCAGTTACGACTGATTTAAATATTATTTACCATTGTATATTAAAAGCTCATGAACATTCATGACATTTTTAATAATGTATATATTCTTATATAGAATAAACATAGAATAACATTTACTCGATAGTATAACGCACGGTGATCACCACACAGTTCGGAATACCATTGAAGGGGATTGTGCATGCAAGCGCTCTCTCGTAAGAAAGATTCGATGCGATGTATTATAATTAAAGCGGAAAACCCAGTAGCTTTTGCCTGGTATGAAACGAGTTTTTGTGAGTCTTTACGCTACAGGATTTTGGTATTCATGAAGCGAGCGTCCTTACAAGCGAGCCTTTGTGATATTTTATTAGAAAAAAAAATTCTTCTAATTTTCTTCTGATCAATCTATTGTTAAATCAACAATATTGTCAAATTGTCACAAAATTCGATTGTCTAATCTAAATCTGTGTAAGAAAATTAACAGGACAGCATCAAGATTTTATTCTAGATTTGAGAGTTTTTTCATTTAAGAATAAAATCTTCTTAACAATATTTGTGATTATGTTTTTATCATCTTATTTTATCAGATACATGTAAGAATAACAGAATATATTGAATCCAGAAATCTCTTCTGTGGGTGTTAAGTTAACTCAGAAAAGTTCCGTCTGCGTTTTAGTGAGTAAAAAGTTTTCTCTTCTATCAATAATAAAACAGGCCATTTTTCGATAAATAGAGTTACGTAGATTGTTATTTTACAATCTATATGGAAAGAAAGATACAAATGGATATAGGGTAACTGCGGTATATACGCCGTAGCTTTCGATAACTTAATTTATCAAGTATTATTTACTATGTTTAAGGAAAATAAATTATACCAATAAA
>QKQZ01040365.1:0-49623 GCA_003595255.1 Solenopsis fugax
GGCGTGGCGCCTGGGGACCGTGCGCGGTCAATAACCCGAGTGGGGAGGCATTAACCGACGGCGTGCACGAGCGCCTTGAGCCTTGAGTAATACGGAACTCTCTCGCGGAAGTCTCTGCGCGAGACTACTACGTCTCTTGTCTCTTGATCAACCATAATCAACTAGAGCACTAAGATGTAAGTATTTCTAAGGTCCGCCATTTTTCATCCTTTCCTCACTTCTTGTCCTCTTGCTGTCTATCGCCTCGCCGGTCAGGTGAGAACACTGAGTACAGCGAACAGCGTGGCAGAGTCCGTTTGGGGCCGCTTACGTGTGCGGACGTATTCGCCCGTTACTGATTTTTGAAACCGCCGATTGCATCACAATCGACAGCCGGACGATACGGTGGTTATCGTTCTAGGCATTTTGGAAATCCACATACTATTTTGAAATCCACATACTATTTTGAAAGCTAGATACAGATTTGGTTATATGGTCAAATCGTCCCCGCCATACTGAAACTGGGGACGGGTACCAATAAATTAAGAAGAAGAAGAACAGCGTGGCAGCGAAAGAGCAAGGAGTGGGGGAAAGGACTAAAAATAGCGGACCATAGAAATACTCATATCTTTAGTGCCTTAGATCAACGAGTTTTAGTCTAAATCTGGTTAGCTTTTTAATGGTTAATCTGATGGTTAACTTTTTACACAAGTTAAAAATTTATTTATATTAAAAAAAAGTTATAACAGAAAAAAATTTTTAAAGAAGGAAAAACAAAAAAAGAAAGAGTTTAAAATGAAGAATGAAAGAAAAAGAAAATAGGAGAGCGAATATATACAAAATAATGTTTAGATTTTGTGTAGGATTATTATCGAATGCGCTATATAAAATTTTAAAGCCTTTCTGATCATCAATTTAAATTGCAGTGAAAGTTTAATAATTTATCATTAATAATTATATATTTATAGACAGATGTAACAGGTTTGCTTCTTGAATAATTAAACTATTTACGGCTGAGGTGATATTTTTCGCAACAAATTCTTTACAGTTTTTTCAGGGAGGATAAAGGGTCTAACATCAAGTTGCAAGTTAGCATCGCTAATTATTAAATTATTTCTAATTTAATAAATGTGATATTACCTGTTCATGTTCAACTTATAGCTGCGTTATGACCGGAAAAGTAATTCGGCGCGTAATCGGTTGAATTTGAAAAAAGGTATATAAAAATCACACAAGTAAAATCTATAAAAAGCACTAAGATCCAGCTTGACCGTAAAAGGCGTTCTTATTTCAATTTGTATGTATTACATTAACGATCGAATATCTCCAATTTTAAACTATTTATGATAAACAAGGCATATACGCAGATATCTTTGTCTTCAATGAACTGCAAATAAGAATAAAAGAAAGTATGTGGAAAAGCTGGGTATGAGTATTTAAGGAAGAATCCTGAATTCAATTTCCTTCTGCTATTAAATACATTAAATATGTTATTAGTTAGAAAAAGATAATCGCATATCCTCAAGCTTTGGGTATAATGTACAAGATCTTTGATAATGTAACCTTTGATAAATAATATTGATCGCTGCTATCAGCAAACCTTGTCGTGTTTTCCGAGGAAAAAATGATACATAACATGGATTACGAACTAAACCGTCGAAGCCAATACATTTACATTTGCGATGATCGTCCTACAGTCATCCGTTCGCATTCTTCCATCGTGGTACTCTCATATTATTTCAAATAATCTTTAGGCTGCGAGCCATGTTTAAAGGATATTGCGATTTATTTTTATCTTTAATAAGATTTGCCACTTAGGATACTGATTTGATTGAGTTTGTCTATTCTCACCTGTTTTACAAGGGCTATATAACTCCTTGCAATCATTAATTATTTGTCATTAATTTATCATTATTTACGTAACGATATCCATCTTGACAAAACAGACATTTATGTTTCAGTACAGTTTTAAAAGTTCGGAAAAACCATTTTTCTCCGATTTTTTCGTGGAATTTCTCGGTTATATATTTTAATAAATTTTGCTATATGGAAAAGTAATCACAAAATTCTGTTGAAAAATTGAAAAGCTCCGATTTTTTCCGAGCTTTTAAAACTATATTTTTTTGTACAGTAATATTTTACTCGAGTTCCTGCTTTCATTCTGTGCTTCGTGAAATGAAGTACATGACATTGCAATTGATCGCAATACTCTTCCTCGTGTTGAGCAGCAAACTGTTGACAGAGGGAATAGACACCAATTATTTCCGAATGATCAACGGCGTTCACAGATATTATCACGCGTCGTGTATTATTTTCGTGATATCTGACAAATACGGTAAGTATAAAGAATAATTTTCGGCAATTCTTTCTCATATTGCACTGGTTAACTTCTTATTATAGCTGGCGAAAAGAAGGTTTACGTTAAGTTTCAAACAAATTGAATACTTTCACGTGTAAATTATTTTAGTTCTATATGATATTATTTAACGTTAAAGATAAGTCTGCCGTCACAGTAAAGTTAAATTATAAATTAATGATTACTGTAGTTTAAAAACGGTTTAATAATTATCAACCACACGTTATTGAATAATCCAATATCATTTTATTGAAAAATAATTAATTACCAGTTATTAAATGTATAATATAATAGAATTATTTTATACCATTTAATTATGTGCTTTAACTTCAGAGATATACATATGTTCAGTTTTTAAAATTCTAATATTGCTACGAAATAATACGATGAATAAATTCATCACAGAATTTTTAATTTTGTAAAATTTTTTTAAATTTTATTTTGTAAATTTGAATAAAAAGTATTGAATAAAATTAAACTTCTAACAATTCATCCATCAAGAAATTAAATATTCATTTCATTTATGATTTAGAGAATATCTAATAGTGACAACACAAATTCTAAGTAAAATGCCATGTTTGATACGGATATAACAGATTTGAACATGACGACACTGATGCACACGTGGTCTCGAAAATTCTCACAGCAACGAGTCATGACTGTGATTAGAACTTTCTCGGACTTGACGAGCGAGTACAACAGATACCAGAATATCAAGAGGCCGTTGTTCGTCATTCTCCTCGACACTGTGGAGACCATGAGTGAGTTTAGCATGATCACGAAGACCGTAAAACCTATATCTTTCCCCTTCTGGCTCGTTGTGTTTCTTCAACATCCTGGGAATCCTCTTGAGGAGTACTGCAGACATCCTATCGATAATATATTCAACGTGGATTTCGGCACTCAGATGCTGGTTCTGTGCTATGATCATCCAAACCTGGTCGAGTGGTACGCCACTCGCGATAATCGCGTCAGAACGTTCGATTTAGCTACATGGTCTCCCGACAAAGGTCTGATCTTGAGAACACTGGAGAACTTTTACGCCAGGAGAAGCGACATGTTTGGCGACGTTATGCGTGTGGCGTCAGTAAGCGTAAGTTTGTGTTTCCCTTGACCATCGTCGTGAGTTATTCTAACATTGCGAAAAATCAGAAAGGGGTTGTGAGCGACGATTTTTTAAAAAATAGTCGTTTCATAAATTTTTGTGATATTAGATCTTAATCATGACCATAGTAGATATAGGTATAGATTAACGTGACATTTCTGTTGATAAATGCTCGAAGAAATCACCATTGGTCTCGCATGAGAAAGGTACACTCGGCGGATATCTTGGTACGCTGCTGACATTACTCAGTAAGGAGATGAATTTCACGGTAAAGCTTTTGGATCCGGTGGAGGCATTTGGGTGGTTTAATGAACAAGGGACTGGTTGGACAGGTGTGGTCGGCCAATTAATAGCTAACGAAGCCGATCTTGGCGTTTCCTCGTTCAGTTTGGAAAACAGCAGAAAAAATGTCGTCGACTTCACCTTACCAGTGATACAGTCGAAATATATCATTTATTATAAACATTATGATATCGATCACGTGGACTGGTCCCTGTACTTTACGGTAATAATGATCTTTATTACTGATATATATTAAATAATACTAAGTATATTAATATTAGGTATATGTTAAAATTGTACAATCTATAGTTATAAAATTATGAAAACTGCACATAGACTTTAAAATCAAGTAAAACTATGCTATACAAAGGCTTAGTTCTGTACACATATAATAAAATAAGAAGTAAAATTGTTTATATTCGCTTAAATATATCTTTTTCTGAAAGAGAATTAGCATTAAGATAATTTACGTATCTAAAAACTCCGCGCACGTGTAAGAAAATTCAATAGAATAAATAGCTTCTTTCTTTTACTTATATATTTTCTAGGCATTCAATTTTGAAGTGTGGATAGCATTAATAATGTTAATAATACTCGCTACAATTATGTTGACTATTATGAAGGCAAAAGAGTTTTCGACAAATTTAATATTCGAAAACTATATTAAAGTTTGGGGCATTTATTGCCAGCAGAGTCTGCCAGGTAACGTTTATTGTAGATACTTAATATTTATGTAGCATAATATTTCCTCGTATTGTTAGTGACGTATTATACAATTAATGCATTAATATATGTCATATATGCTAAAATATGTATATTTGGGTCTAAAACCTAACGCATGTATATATATTTTATGCAATCACAGGATTTCCCAAAGAGTCACCATTAAGATTGACTTTTCTTTCGATTTATGTTTCATCGATATTAACTTTGGCCACGTATTCCGCCTCGATGATCACCCATCTCGCGGCTTCTATTCACAGACCAGTTTTTTCCACTTTGTATGAATTCGTTATGGATGGCTCTAACAAAATTCTCGTACTGCTAAACAGCGCGGAATACGATCTTCCTAATGTGAGTCTGCTTTAAAGCCTAAAAAAATTACGTCGAGCAACTTATCAGTTGTAAAAATTTAATTGAAAGTTTGATCGCGAATAAAAACAGTCTATGAAATTTTGAAATCATAACACAATGTAAATAAATCTTTTATAGTAATTTTATTTCGAGAATTTGGAAAAAATTTTAAACATTAGAAAAATAATTTTATCTGTTTCTATAGTTCTTAAATATTTTATATTCTTATAATGCAAATATTACTAGCGAGAGTTCATAAAGTTTATACATTTTCTATTTGGACTATATAATTGGAAAAAAATTTATTTATTAATTTTTTTATTTATCTTTTTCAAATTTTACAGGGTGTCAAAGACCCCGCGTTCATAAAACTATATTCATTAAGGGATGATAGAAAGTATTTACCTTCAACATTGTTGGAAGGATTCGAACAAGTGAGCAACATTACATAATTAATGAAATTAAAGGAATTAATTTAAATAAATTTAATCACGTCATTCTTATGCAGATCTGCAAACGGCAAAATGTGGCGTTTTACACGACAAAGTTGAGCAAAGAGTCTTTGCAACTTAATCTGCAATGTGAAATAGGATATGTTACGTCTGGAAGAATCGATGATATTGGACTAATGCTATCGAAAGGAAGTCCTTATACTGAGTTCATAAATTATCAGTAAGTCTCAAGTATACATATTTATATACTTATAAAGAGATATGTTTCATTATTTAATGTAATTGTTTCATACTTGTAAATGTCGAGCGTTTATTACTGCATATCGTAAATCAATGAATTTTATTAATATCGTGAATACGTAAAACTGTAACTTTTTAAATAATTTTTAAGTTGAAAATTTCATATTTTGTTTTACATTTATAAAGATTCGACAATGTCATTAATTTTTAATAATGTTGAAATTCTGAAATACAAAAAATATGCTACCTTACGCTCAGATTGAATCACTTATGGTTACTTCATTTTTTTCAAGAACAAATACTTCAAATATCATTCACATTTTTTAGCTTGCGGCGATTTATGTTTAATGGTATTATGAGCAAGTTGAAGAACGATTATATATCAAAAGATGTTCCTCTGCACCACTCTATTTACAAAATAATCGATTTGGGCGACATAACGCCGCCTTTGACGATAGTAATAGATAGTGTGATTCTCGCACTATTTATCTTGATAATTGAAAAATTGCATTATTCATTTAAATCTCGATCTGAAAACAATAAACTGTTCAATAAAAAATTTATAATCCATAATCTCGACGTAAAGAATAAATTGCAAAAGATAAACAAGGATCTAAATCTAAACTTAAAGAATTTTATTATAATAGACAGATTGGATATTGATCATAATGAGAGAAAAAAACTGCTTTGAATGCTAGATGTATACAAGGAAAAGTAAAACAATATTTGCGATATATAATCACATTTATCAATTTATGTATTATGTGTAATATTTTAAGATATATTATAATAAAGATAAAAAAAAGTATGTAGAAAAATCTGGGTGTAAATGTTTAAGGAAAAGTTCTGAAATTTCGATTTTCTTCTGCTATTAAATACCTTAAAAATGTTATTAGCTGGCAAAAGATAATCGCACATCTTGTTTTGAACATACAAGATCTTTGATGATATACGAGCTTTTAATAAATGATATTGATTGCTGACGTCAGCAAATCTCATTATTGTGTTCTCTGCAGAAAAAAATGATAAACAACATGTATTACAAACTAGATCCTCGGATCCGATAAATTCCCATTCGCTATGATCATCCTTCAGTCATCCGTTCGTATCCTTCAATAGTGGTACTCTCACATTATTTCTATTTTTAGGCGGTATGTATATATTAGGCCTTTTTCTTCATTTTAAAGGATTTTGCGACTCATTGTTATCTTTCGTAAGATTTGTCACTTAGGATATTGATTGGATTGTTTCTGTCCATTTTTACCTTTTTCAATTTACATAAATGATAATTTCTTGCACCAAATTTATCATAAATTATTTACGTAACGATATCCATCTGAACGAAACAGATATTTATGTTTTAGTTTTACATGTTCAAAAAAAGTGTTTTTCTCCAATTTTTCCATAGATTTTTTCGGTTATATTTGAATTACTCCAATAAATTTTGCTTCATGAAAAAGGAATCAAGAAAATCTGCTGAAAAATTGAAAAGTTTTTCGGAGCTTTTAAAACTATATTTTTTATACAGTAATAGTTTACTCGAGCTCTTGCTTTCATTTAGTGCTTCGTAAAATGAAATACATGACATCGCGATCGATCGCAATAATCTTTCTCGTGTTGTGCACCAAATCGCTGATAGAGGGAATAGACATCAACAATTATTTTCAATTGATCAATGACGTGCAAAGATATTATCTCACGTCGTGTGTTATTTTCGTGAGATCTGACAAATACGGTAAGTGTAGGGAATAGTTTCCGGCAATCTTTTCTCATATTTCACTAGTTAACTTCTTATTATCTGGCGAAAAGAAAGTTTCCGCCAACTTTCAAACAAATATTGAATAATTTCACGTACAAATTATTTTAGTTCTGCACGATACTAGTATTTAACGTTAAACATATCTGCTGATAGTAAAGTTAAATTAGTAAAGTTAATTTAGAAATTACTGTGGTTTAAAAAAGATTGAATAAATATTAATAACGTTATTAAATAATATAATATTATTTTATTGAAAAATAAAGAATTACAGAGAAAGAACAATTTTGTTGAAATACAGATCTGAAAATAATTATGTTGAGTTATTTAAAAAATTGCATTGGATATTTAACTTGGTTGTTAAAACTATTTGCAACAATATTATCATGCTTGCGCATCCTACATAATTATTTTGATAGCTCAACATAAAATTATTTGTGTATGTATATGTTCAATTTTTTAATATTCTATTGTTCTATTATACGGACATCACAGATATGAACATGATGGCATTGATACATACGTGGTCTCGCAAATTCTCAGATCAACGAATCATGACTGTGACTAGAACTTTCTCAGATCTAACAAAAGAGTACAACTGGTACATGAAGAATGCCACGCGGCCGTTGTTCGTCGTTCTCCTCGACACCGAGGAGACCATGAACGAGTTTAGCGTGACCACGAAAACCATAAAACCTATGTTTTTTCCCTTCTGGCTTGTTATATTTCTTCAGCGTCCTGGGAATCCCCTCGAGAAGTACTGCAAACATCCTATTGATAACGTATTCAACGTGGACTTTGGCACCGAGATGTTGGTCCTGTGCTACGATCGCCCAAACCTGGTCGAGTGGTACGCCACTTGCGATAATCACGTTAGAACGTTCGATTTAGCTACGTGGTCTCCCGACAAAGGTCTGATCTTGAGGACGCTGAAGAACGTCTACGCCAGGAGATGCGACATGTTCGGCGACGTTATGCGTGTGGCGTCAGTAACCGTAAGTTTTTGTTTTTGGGATTACCGTCGTGAGCTAACGTTGTGAAAAATCAAAAAGATCGTGAGCGACGATTTAAAAAAAAATAGTCATTTCATGAATTTTTGACAACGTGATAATTCTGTTGATAAATGCTCGAAGATCTCGCCTCTGCTCTCGTATGAAAATGACACGCTCGGTGGATTTTTTGGTGCGCTGCTGACAGAACT
Organism: Solenopsis fugax; assembly: GCA_003595255.1. Lineage (NCBI taxonomy): Eukaryota > Metazoa > Arthropoda > Insecta > Hymenoptera > Formicidae > Solenopsis > Solenopsis fugax. Next base: position 8,446 of record QKQZ01040365.1, read on the forward strand.
CAGCAAAATGATGAATTTCACGGTAAAGCTTCTGGATCCAGTGGAGGAGTTTGGCGCGTTGAATCAGAACAGAAAAGGTTGGACAGGTGCCATCGGTCAACTAATAGCTGACGAAGCTGATCTCGGCGTATCCGCGTTCTCGAGGACAGCCCACAGACAAACTGTCGTCGACTTCACTATATCATTGATACGATCAAAATACCACCTCTATTTTAGTCAGCCCGAGGACGTGAAATGGGCCTTGTATTTTAGAGTAATAATAATTTTTATTATTGATGTATATTAATTATTAGCATTAAATATAATAATATCACATATTAAAATTGTACAATCTATAACTATAAAATGAAAACTTAAAACCAAACAAGGACTTTAAGGACTAGTAAGACTGTGCTATAGAATGACTTTATATTGTACCTGTTTATATAATGAAATTAAAAATCAAATTATTTAAAATCGTTTATACACATCTTTATCTGAAAAGAGAAAGCGTTAAGAAATTTACGTAACTAAAGAGTCCGCGCGTGTATGACAAAATTCAATATAATAAATATCGTTTTTCTTTCACTTATATATCTTCTAGGCATTCAGCTTCGAAGTGTGGATATCATTAATAATATTAATAATAGTCGCTACAATTATGCTGACTATTATGAAGTCGAAAGAATTCTCGACAAATTTAATATTCGAAAACTATATTAAGGTTTGGGGCATTTATTGCCAGCAGAGTTGGCCAGGTAACGTTTACTGTAAATACTTAATATTTATGTAGCATAATTTTTACATATTGTTAGTGACGTTTTATGCAATTAATGCATCAATGCATATGTCATATATACTAACATATGTATATTTGGTTCTGTATAAAATAAAACGCATATGTATATATGTTTTATGCAATTACAGTGCCTAAAGAAACACCAATGAGATTGGCTTTTCTGTCTATATATGTTTCATCGATATTAACTTTGTGCATGTATTCCGCTTCGATGATCAGCCATCTCACGAATTCTACGCCCGATTTGCTTTTTTCCTCTTTGAAAGATTTCGTTGAGGATGGCTCTTACAAATTTCTCGTAATGTTAAACAGCGCCGAATACGAGCTTCCTACTGTGAGTTTTAAAGCCTAGAAATTACATTGAGCAATTTTTATCAGTTGTAAGAATTTTTAATGAAAGTTCGATCGCGAATAAAGCAGTCTCGCGATTATAGTCTATAAAATTTTGAAAGCATTAAACGGTGTAAACAAATCTTAGTAATTTAATAAATTTGTTTAAAGAATTTAAAAATAATTTTAAACATTAGAGAAGTTAATTTTATCTGTTTCTATAGTTCTTAAATATTGTATGTTCTCATAACGCAAATATTACTGACAAGAGTTTATAAACAATATATATTCTATCTTGACTATATGATTAGAAAAAAAATTTTTTATTCGTCATTTTTTTATTTATCTTTTTCAAATTTTGCAGAGCATTACGGACTCCACGTTCATTAAACTGTATACATTAATGGATCATAGGGAGTATTTACCTAAAACATTGTTGGAAGGATTCAAACAAGTTAGCAATTTTACATAATTAATGAAATTAATGGCATTAATTTATATAAATAAGTCGATTCACGTCATTCTTATATGCAGATCTGCGAGCGAGAGAACGTGGCGTTTTATACAACGGAATTGAACAGAATGTCTGTGCAAAATAACATGCAATGTACGATCGGACATATTAATTCTGGGAGAATCGATAATTTGGGACTAATACTAGCGAAAGAAAGTCCTTACACTAGGTTTATAAATTACCAGTAAGTCCTACATATATATATATGTATATTTATACTTATAAAGAGATACACTTTATTATTGAATGTAAATTTATTAGAGGAAAGACGATGGTCGTGGAAAATATCTGGGGTGATGAAATATCATGATAGTTTGTTAATTCGCATTGGATTCTAATTGCAACCGTTAAAATTATTATAATCTATTTAGATATTGTAGAATGATTATTAGTTTTTTTGCAATCTCCTCCTTTCCTCTATTAAATGACTGTGTCATATTCTTTACTATTAAATTGTTTGATGCTTGTAACTATATACACTATCGAATGTTTATTGCTGCAAATATCGTAAATCGATAAATTTTATTAATATCGTCAATGCGTAAAATTGTGATTTTTTAACAATTTTGAAGTTAAAAATGTTGTCTTATTTATAAGGATACGAAAATATCATTAATTTTTAATATTGTTGAAATTATGAAATCACAAAGAAATGGTACATTACATTCAAATTGAATCATTTATTACTACTTCACATTTTTTAAAGAACAAATACTTTAAATATCTTCCACATTTTTAGCCTTCGGCGATTTAAACTTAAAGGTGTTATGAGCAAGTTGAAGAGTGAATATATACCAACAGATGTCCCTCAGCGCGAGATTATTTATGATAATGTCAATTTCTTCAAGATAACGCCGATTTTGACGATAGTGATGTGTAGTATGATGGTCGCACTATTTATCTTGATAATCGAAAAAGTGTATTATTCGTTTAAAACTCGATATAAAAATAATTTCGACTCAAAGAATAAATTGCAAAATAGAAATAGTGATCGAATACTTAAAGAATTTTATTATAATAGACCGTTTGGATATTGGCCATAGCAAGAAAAAAAGAACTGTTTTGAATGCCAGGTATATACAAGGACATAAAACAATATTTGTAATATGTAATCACGTTTATCAATTTATTTAGCAAATATAATAAAATAAAATCACACAAGTAAATATAAAGCAATAAGATCCAGCTATGACCGTATAAGGCAATTCACTTCACCATCATCTATTTATATTTATAATAAAATATTTTAAGACTTATCTTACTGTTTTTTGGAAAAAAAAACAAATATTTAATAAAATTTTAATTTATATTAGATTATAATTCAATAAATAACAGGAATTTGATAACGCAATCTTTGAAATAAAAAATCATAAAAGATTATAAAAATATATCTTAATGTGTAGTTAGATTAATTGAGTTTCGTATCTCCCGAAATTTCCGAAAAATTGTCAGAGTTATCTGAACAACATGTTTTGCTGGCAGATTGTTGAAGATGCATAAAAGTGAGAATTGTTACCCCATTTGGTATGCATTTCCGCTTTTCATCCTTTCATGTATTCTTGCCGACGTTCTCATTGTTCGATGATTGAAACTTACAACGGACGATAGTCAATAAACGATGCATTCAACTGGGAAACAGTTACTTGCCTTCTGTACCTATGTCTGCATCCTCTTAGCCGAATGTGATCTCCTCGTAATCGGGACGATCTTTTGTGGTTCTGGTAAAACGCACTTGCCAATTCTCGCTGCCACTTGCTTTCTCTTATTCAACATTTTTTGATAACTCTGACGATTTTTCGTGAGACACGTATTACAACTCTTGTCTAATTTTTTTTTCAAAGTATTATATTCTTTTAAAAATTTTGATCATCTCTCTAGGACGTAATAAAATTCATGCTGTATGTCTCTATTGTTTAATCTAATATTGTAATTATATTATAATACTATACTTCTTCACAATTTTTATATAGGATTCGGAAATATATTGTATTCGCTATGAAATAATATCGTAGGTAATCGATTTTTCATTACGTAGGATTGTGTGACCAAAAAAGCGAACTTTTTTGATAATTATTTTCTTATATAATATTTTAAATATTACTCCACAATTTTTACACAGCTTTTTAGACATTTAATATTATTAGTTGTATTATTGTAATATATAATTTTAATTTGCATAATTATAAATAAAATTTAATTATTAATTATAAATACAATTTATAATTGTAATATTTATAAATTGTTACTTAACATTATTACCTACAATTTTTGTCTACACAAATGATTGTTTCATCTATTATATTTAGATTTACTAACTTTGATAATATTTAATAATACCATCCATATTATCGGTAAGCGGAAGTTTGCATCCGCAGCTTGCAGTTTCTTGCAGCCTTCGATTCGATACGCACTCAGGTGGCATCGCCGGCGGGCGCAACGGATGTGAACAAGCACGCGCTTACATTTCCGCTTTGTGTTTGACCGGAAGTGACCTTTGCTTCATTAGAAAAACCTGCATGCACGCATCAATCCCGACAATCGTCCCATATGCGGCGTGCTGTCGGTTCAGTATACGTACAATATACATCGTACATGTACATCATGAGCCGTCTTTACCGTTGCATCGAAGCTAGCAACGACGGCGTTGATTATTCATTACGGAAATGAACGTGTCTTCGCGAGTACCACCAATCAGCGACAAATTAAACGCGAATAGCACGCGATGGTTATAGCGTGACAGCAGTCAGGAGATTGCTTCTTTTATTATTGCACTGGCCTCGTTAGGTTGTAATTATGTGGGAAAGAATTTAGAAATTTATAGGTCTTCTTTTAGTGTCGAAATACAAAGTCTTAAGAAGAAGTGTTTCTTTTCTTTCAGACGCAGTTTGCAATGCAAATGTGTAACCACAATGATCGCGACCGTAAGAAGAACCGTAGCGGCTACGTAACACAGCGAAAAATACAGCGTACCGAAAATAAATATTTATATTTTATTTTAATTCGTCATAAATTCAATAATTTGTTTTTTTTTCACTCCAAATACTTCTAATTAATATTTTCTTTCTTCACTAATTCAATTTCTAATTTGCTTTTTAAAGGAAATATGGAAAATATGAAAACTTTGCTATTTCCTTGCTGCATTTCCGGAGAAACGCTTTGATAAAATAAAAAGAAGCACTCGGTAGCTGAATGCGACGCGACTGCACTGCGAGACGATTTAATGATGCATCTCGCGCGAACGGACGGCCTCGAAATGCATTCCGCGATTGTCTATTATCACTTACAAGGATCGATGTGTCTGTCGTTCCAGGAGAAAAACAAGATTCTCCGATTGGCCTCTCTCTTGTTGTCGCATGGTAGTCATTGTTGGCGTGTTGTGTCATCTGTGGGCTTGTCCAGAACGCCATTACATCTCTTGTCTTACGACGAAAGAGCGAAAGAGAGAGAACTGATAGTAACAATAACAATAATTGCGAACCAGGAAACAATAACGTTCGGTAACGATGATTGTTGTTGGAGAAAACAATGATGGTGATGATGATGATGACAACGGGTGAGGTCTCGGCCGAGAAATGAAGTCATAAAATCGTGCAATAACGTTTTGCTTTGTATCGGTAGTATTTATTGTAAGTGGTTTGAAGAGATTTTTCGCGTTACACAAATACATAAATTTCCTATTTATTTACATAAATAAATAAATAGGAAATTTACGTAAATAAATAAATAATAATCTTTACGATAAATGATATTTAAATACATTAAATATTATATGAACGAATAAATATATTTATAATTTATGTGAGTTATCATAGAATTATATTAAAAATATTACAGGCTTATTTGATAGCTCAATTAAAGGAGTTTTTGTTGAAACTAAATAAAGTAAAAACCCTTTAGATTGACATATAATATATCATAGCAAGATATTTCAATATTTCTCCTAGAATATTATTTGAATAACGATTAAATAATCCTTCTATGGAAATTATATGCATTCGTTACGCGCTCAAATAATTTCGAAGAATAATATTTCCAAGGCAGCCTGGTGCTAATTATGACAATAGCATTTTTACCTTAACGAAGACAGTAATTTGCATCCGGCGAGATCGGAAACTCGATGACTCCTTAAGTAAATCCGTCACTGAGACCTCTTCAACCACTGCGAAGCTCATTAACACGTGTCCGAGAGCGTAGGAAGATGTTAACTATGCGCTGTATCATTCCTAATGCGACGCTGCCATCAATCGATGGTTTTTAGAAGAAGCAGCGATCATCGCGACGCGAATAAAAATCATGAATCCAATAAAAACGTGAGTCGTTGTCCCCGGTATGCCGAGAGACCGTGATCGGGGAATTATCTAATCGTTCTATTATTAGACATAAAGGAGCGTCTGATAACTTGATTAGTCTTTTGAAGATAATATAAGCGTATCAATTTTTCTTTTCATTAATCTCACGAGCCAAACGGTACGGTTAGTAGGTCGTAAATAATTGACGTAATGTATGCCGTTACGCGGCAGAAAAGCAATATAATTAATTCATATTTATAGAACATGATGAAGGTATTACGCTGTTATTAATTATAAAAATATTTGATACCGTAATCTAACTAATATTAAACTAATAACATTAAACTCTAGTAATGTTATTAATTTGTAGATTAAACGTTATTTGTTAATATATGTATAATATAAATATCAGTGATAATTGAAGGTTCGACGTAATTAGTATATTCTCGCACGTATTTTTTTCTGACATTTCTGATTTAGATTATGTCAAGAAAAAAAAACGAGCATTTAATTTCTATTTAGGTCGCAGATTGCGCCGCACAACTCTGTCTTCTTGATTAATCGATTAATATCTATGTTTACTCGCTGTTTTTGTGAAACTCTTCATTTGTCACGAAGGACGTGATGGTCATTCGACGTTTTATTCAATGTCAAATCCGAAAGAACTGCGGACGTATCGCTCGATCAGCATAGTAATCCAAGTACCATTGCGAAACGGTCGTAAAAGCGTTTAATTGGCGTAGCACGTTTTTATCCAAAATAGGCAATCATCAAGACCCTCGGAGCATACAAGAGGCTTTTTTTTTTCATCTTTGAAGGACGTACCGGAAAGACTCCTCTCTTTCTCTCGCTCACCCGTTATATTCCTCTACACGTCGCCGTTTATACTTGCAATTTTTATTTTTATTCGATGTAATCAACATTTTTCGCGATTAATATTGCCTTTCACGTTTCTTTATCATTCCCACAGGCACTTTACATTGATGGAGGATTAAATCCGTTCGAATCTCCGTCTCATTTCCCTTCTCTCTTTCTCTCTCATCAACGTTGGCGGAGGCGACCCACGTATACCGGGTGTCGCGTGGGTGTGGACCACGTACGTATGTGTCTGCACGCACAGTGGGGGCATGATCGTGATGCCGATGCGGTGCCCCACCGCCATCGCTGCCGCGGCGGAATGGAATGGAAAGGAAAAGAGCTGTACCTACTGCTGCCTATCCGCCTGCCGTAGACACGATTATGTTTCGTGTCTGGCGAACCCATTCAGTGCTTCTCACGGCACGGGGGCACATGGTGCGGTACGCGGGCCGCAGACGGTCTCTCCGCGAGTGGTGCATGCACGCGAGTCGCGCGACCTAGGAGTGCAACGAGCTCCGGAAGATAAGGCCGCCAAGGAGGTCGAAGGATAAAGTGGACGGACGAGAGTTGAACGGTTCAGTGAGAAGAGTAACATTAAATTGTAAAAAAAAAAGAAGACAAAAAAACTGAAAACATCTTATTTACTGTTCTGAAAGAATTAAGTTTATCAAAGAGATCAATGAGATATGCCGAAGTACACGTTGTAAAGTGCAATAATGTATGAAAAACTGCAATAAAATCTATAAAAACGGAAAATTAAAAAAAAAAAGTGCGATTATAATATAATGAAATAGTAATCATAACGAAATGAGAAGAAAAGACTAAACAAGCAGGTGCCACGCAAGATATGTGTGCGTCATTCTTTTTAATACAATTCTGATCTGAAGATATCAAACGCGGAAAAAGGCGCATTCGCGAGATATCGGCTGGAGAGGAGGCGCGGGAGAAGAAACTGCGCCGTGGCGATCCTCGTGCGAGTGCACTCCGCGCGCACTTTCGGAGGAGAGATTCGGCGCGTGTCCGGTGTGATGTGAAAAGCCGGTTCCGTGCTAATTATGACGGCGCGCGATGCGCGTGAAACGTTCTTGTCGATAAAGTTCCGCGAGGCCCCCGTATGCCCGAGCGGTTCGTCGATTCCGCGCTCTCTTCTTCCGGCCGCGCATGCTGAAAGTCCTTAAATAGTGCTATCGCGTATCCAAACGCCCGAGCCCAGGGAGATAAGAGAAGAGAAGAGGAAGAGAACTGCAGTCGCGCGCGGCGAAGCGCGATCCGCCGAGCCAGCGAAAATCGGCGACTCACGATCTTAGGATCACTCGGGTGTCGTGAAGGTAATTAGACCTAATTAGCGAAATTTCAGTCGGAACTAATTGTATTATTACGGAGAAGGAAGAGCAGTTCCTGGGCGTCGGTAGTTTGCATTCGTGCGGATCGTTTATCATGAATGGAGGAGAAGCTAATTGTCGAAAGAGAGTAAATTTATGCATATGCGCTATCGGCGCGGTGCATCGGTGCATCTGTTTTTTTTTTTTTTTTTTTTTTTTTTNTTTCTTTTGCAGCGCGCTCGAAACTCGAGCAGTTAACGAACGAGAGAGAAGCCGGATGCATACGAAAATAAATAAAATTCGATGCGGTAATTCGCGCTGGAGAAAGCATAGCAATCGAATAGCAATTGAACATAACGCAGCGACGGATTCTGCATAATCCGAAGGAGAAGGTGAAACGAACGAAGTGCAGTCAGATCGCGCGTAACGTTTAGGTAGGAATTCGAAAGTCACTCAGACGAGATTTCCGAATCAATCAGCGATCCGCGGATTCACCAATCTCACGAACGACGTAACGATCTGCTCGCGCTCCGTTATGGAAGAGGAAAAAAGATACGGTAACAAATTAGTGGTTAAGGACGAGATTACAGGCGAGGTAAAAAGCGCGCGGACTTGTAAATCAGCCGTTCTTACTCACGGAAGTCGGACCGCGGCGGCTTCCGAAGCGTGGAGCAGTCGGCGCGGTGGTGCGCACTGTAAAATAGCATAGAGATGCGATCAGAAACTTTAATTGAACCGTTATGATCGTTCTCGTCGTCGACGTGGAAAGTTACGCAATCGCGTAGCCTAGGCCCCGAGGCTGACGATAATTATTTCGTGTGTAAATCGCAAAATACTGTCACGCGAGATAAATTGTTGCGTCATTTTTTTATCGCCGGAAAGGTAAGTCGCAACTATGGCGAAACGCGTCGCTCTTTCAACGTGAATCGACAACCGATGATAAATCAAGGTACATTTGAAGAGAGACTGGATCACGCACTGAGAGAAAAGACTTTGTTAATTTAACAAAATTTATAGATATAGTGACAACAAAATCACTTTTGTTGTCACTACACTGTTAAAAATCGGCAGCAGAATTTAATGTAATGTAACGGAAGCCAATTTCAAACAGGTACATTAAAAAACATTTAATGTACATTTAATGTAAATTTAATGTTGTCAAAAGTGTACTACACTGAGAGAAAAAATTGTAGTGATGACAACTACAAGGGGACAACCATACAAATTTGGTTAATATAATTATAATATATAGTTAAGTGAGCTATATTATAGTTATTGCAACTAAGTTTATGATTAAGAAAACTAATAAAAAATAGTTGTAATTACTTTATTATATAGTATACTACAACTATTTTTTATTAGTTCACTAATTTCATCCACATGAAAAAGTGCACTAATTTTTATTAGTTCATTAATTTCATCCACATGATTTTTAATTATTGATACATTAAATTTAATGTGTAACTTAAAAATACATTAAATTCAATGCCATTTTTAACAGTGTATATGTACAAATATTTGTTACTGGACATTTGTTAAATCAGCAAAGTCCTTTCTCTCAGTGCGCGAGATTTTTAATTAGCGAGAGTCTCATCGCGTTGCGGTTCACGTCGTATACAGTGGTCTTTAAACAGACAACGGCGCGAGTTGCGTTACACGGGCGAATTATGTTTAATTCGATTACATCACTGCCTTGTAAGAAGCCCCCTTCGACAGCGGATCGTAAATGTCGGGGGCAGAGCGCGAGGCGCGCTTTACATGACTTTCTGGGACTGGATCGCGGTGCTGTTGCAGAACTTAACCGACGCAGAATGCAGCGGCGACGGGAACGGTTCGCTGTCGGTTCTCATCCACTTACGCGAAATTGGATCACTCCGCGGTCCGTTCGGAATGGCTATGATTCGCGGAGGAAGTCGATCCGCTAAGTTTCACACGGAGATTGACGGAGATGCGATCCGCATTATGCCGCGCGCCGACGTCCGAGTGGAAGGGAACAGCTCCGCGTGCGCAATCATTAGACACGGCAGTTAAATATAGACATCTCGAGAAATTACTCTCTCGGTTAGGTGTACGAGAATCGAGAAAAAAGCACACGCTGTCATCTCCCTGTTCTGAACGAGCGGGGACGAATGGGCCGCCGCATGCATGCTTCCTCCTCAACTCAAATAAAAACGTTATTACCGGTACCAACCATAGGAAATATTTTTTTTATGGAAATAATATCTGAATGTACATAATGAATTGTCTAGGAAGTTAAGTCACAGGAAGTTACACTGAAAAAAAATTTACTAAATTTACTAAATATTTGTTTGTATATTTGCAAGAAAATATTTACTTGCGATACATAAATATTTACTCAATAAAAGAAAATCGATAGTTAAATTTAATTAGTTGTCCTTTTACTAAATAAATATATATTTACATTTAGTAAATATTTTCTTGCAAATATTCCAACAAATATTTATTAAAATTTAGTAATTTTTTTTCAGTGTAATTTATGCTACAAATTTATTAAATATTATAATTTTTTAGGGAATGCTCAATCGGAAGTGAAAACCCTTGACAGTGATGCAATTCCATCAAAAGTATGTTTTTAATTTGTAGCATCAAATAAACTCAACTTCCAACGTCTTGTGTGTCCGGAAATTAATTTCGTGACTGTACACACTGTTAAACCCGTATAAGACTATGCATTGAAGATTAAGGATTGCGAATTGGAGATTGGAATTCAACCAATCGGAACGGAATCGATAAGAAATAAAACTATCCGATTAGTAGAATTCTAATCTTCAATCCTCAATCTCCAATGTCTCCATAGTCTGATAGAGGCTTTACGTAACTTGTTTTTTTATTGCATTTATCAGCAATCGTTCCTTTTAATCTATGCATTCTTCCGTCGTTCCGAAGTTAGAGAGCCCGTCGCGCACCTTATACAGAGAGCGAGGTGAAATTGGGTCAGCGTTTTGCGTTAACGCAACTGAGTCTTATTTGAATTACCACAACGTCGAGATAACTCTTTATTGCAACTTATTCACGGATCGATCCACTTAGACGTGACGGCGGGCAACGCCGCCGCGTCGGCCTACTCGATTAACAAAGAGCGACGAGAATGGGAGCAACGCACTGCCATTACGCGTGGAAAGCCGTAAAATGATTCGCTCGTGATGGCGTACTAATGGAAAATGCATGAATTTTCTTGTTGCAGATCTAACGAGGGAGAGACCAGCGGCCGCGACCGCGAGTTACAGCTAGCAGGAGTTTCCCGTTATCGAAAGAATCACCGCGGAAAGCGAGGAGAAAAACGGGCGATTCGTTCGTCCGACGAGATTTTGCGAATCTCACGGTTTCCTGGTGCCAATCTCACGAGCCGAATCGCACGCATGAAATAAAATAGGTAAATTTGAGTAATCACTCGTCTTTTCTCTCTCTCTTTCTTTCTTTCTTCGCACGAGAACGCGCACGGAATGCTGCCGGAAGTGTAAAAAGCGTCGACGTGCGATGGACGATTTCGAATTTCGCTTGGCCGAGTCTCGAGCACGCGGGAAACGACGTTTATTCCGTTACTAGCGTGCGAGGTTCACGCGTTTATTCGCTTCTTCGTAGGAACGAGCGAGCCTGACGCGGCGTGACGGATTCGCGGATTTAGGCGCATCGACGGCGATGATGATCGTTTGATCAGTTAAAGTGAACGTGATGGGGATAAGTGCCAATGTGGTCCGTAGATAGCAAATAAAATGAAATTTTGCATTATATTTCCTTTCACATTAGTGATCATCGTAAAATCAAATGTATATACAATTTTCGGGTGAGAGTAGAACGTAAACCAAATAGTCAGTCTTTGTGAAGAAAGAAAGCAAATTTTGAAATAAATCTTTTCTGTTGTTATTCATTACATTTTCTTTAAGCATGACTTGAAAGTTATGCACTCATATCTATATTTTTTAATCTTAATAATTCAATCGATGTTTTCTAGGTTTATCGGCTGTACAATCTTTTCATAAGCAAAAAAATTCGATTACAGAGAAGGAAGAAAGAAAGAAATTATTGACATTTTTTAAATCTTATGCAAAATTGTTCAATGAAGAAGAGAGCCGCAAATTCTATGAAAAAGAGCGAACACATCTTAACTTTAATTCCTTTGTTTTATCTTACGCATTATTTTATTTTAGGAGCGTAATGAAAATAGTATCAATTTACACACATATGCAGAATTGATCACAATTGATTAAATAATTATATTACCGATTAGTCATTCGAAATATAAATTTGTGGATCTAGAGTAACGTTGTCGGGATCGTTTAGAACTAACGATCAGCTGGCAGTTACGCTTGTCGCTAATTAATAATGAATTCGAGACAAGCCCAACGGTACACCGGGCTGGCATTCAATCCGAATTACGAGGCATACTATCCCTAATTATGTCCGTTACCGTGAAACGTTTCGGAAAGTTTCGCGCTTTTGTTTTCTTCGTTAACTCATACGATTTATCATAATAGAATGTAATTATACCTAGCGGGACCGTGTGCTCGCCGGTGAGCTGCAAGTATTTCATTACCATACGTAAGTATCGTGTCATGTAACATGTACGCGAACCGCAGATTTTATCATTTTAAATTAACGGTCCGTTAGACGTTAACTTTACTGCATTGACAATTGTGGTAAAGAACATCTCAAGTTGCGGACTAGTTTCGCTCGCGGCCCTGAAGCTCGCGTAGCGTACAAAGACAAAACGTCTAGCTATTACATCATGGGGCTTATATCACGTCGACGACGGTAATTGCATAGTAATTGTCGATAATGGTGATGATCGATCTGTCTCGATCGCAGGAGGCATCGCGCGGAGCCGATCGCTCCCGCTGGCCATTTATGGGCTCTCGAGAAAAAAAGAGAGAGAAAGAGAGAGAGAGAGAGACACGCAGCTGTCAACCCTCGATCTCTGCACACACGATCGAATGATTCTCGATCCCTACGTGCGGTCGCGATTAGAATGCAACCGTGTTCGTCGCTTGGACGATCGCGCGACTCCCACACGCGTGCAGAGACGAGCGCTAGGTGCGCGAATTGCAAAATGTGCGCGGCCGGGTGTCGCTGCCCACATGCGTTGCGTTGCGTTGCGTGGCATAACACCCACATGAAACGCAGCTACTGACAGTAGTCCTCCGGAAAACCGTGACACGCTCCCATCGATTATAAACTAGCATTTTTTTTAACAAAAAAAAAAAATCTTAGCGACTCGTTGTGCGCGTGCATTTCCTGAGGAAATGTTGCATCGCCCAAGACAGCAATTTTCATTCAGCGTGGTCGGCGATATTTGAACGTTCACGGAACGACCTTGCGTGAGCTCGAGCCGACGCACGTTTGCGCGGCAGGTTTGCGGTAAAAGCCGACCGGTGTTCTCTCATCGCACCGTATAAGTCTGCCGCGAGGATCGAACGGCGGGTGTTGTGCAAAGTGAATTAACAAACGGGACTCAAAAATCGGACGGTCTTGCGAATCAAATTAACTCACCGGCGTCGATACGCGTGAATGCGGCAGGTAGCAAGAATCAACATTTCTTCTTTTCTCTTTTTATTAAAGAAGAGAAAGAAAAAGTTTTGGAAAGTGTTGCGGCGTGCCGTAAAGATTGCGTAAAATTGTAAGATATAAAAAAAACGCTTTATAAAATCTAACAAATGCTTTTAAACAATACACAGTTTTGTTAACAAAAAAAAGAATTAAAATACGAGAGAAAAGAAGAGAAGAAGGTCGCGAGGGAAGAGCGAGTTTGCCGGACGCTGAATGAATGTGCTCATTTCTAACGAGTTACTATTTCGCCATCCTGGAATTAGGATAGTTCAGCCACTCTGGAACCCATTACAAGTGCATTAATTCGAAAAATGCAAAAGACGAGATCGAGTCTGTAAGCGAACGAATGCGTCTTTGAGCTCGTTTTGCGATAGAAATTTTTACTTAAACGACTAGAATTACATCAACGTGTCCGGTTGGACGCGAGCTTTGTTCCATAACGGCGTTAAAGTTTCACCGCTATAATTTGCATAGATTAACGTCGACGTGCGAGCCATTACTAATTCCATGGTGGCGGGCTAAATTATTGCGTATCGATCGACGAAGAGGGCTATCATTCAGCGAGCGGCGGATCGTCTCGTACGACAATCCGCTTTTACAGCTCTATTTGACCCTTCCGTTACCTACGCAATAATTAATAATCTTGCTGACAGAGATTTGATTTTAGTTGCCTCGAGAGTTATTATTATAGTTTTAATGGTACATTTTAATAGCACATTTCGTTCACGTAATAACAATCTTGACGTAGTCAAGTCTTTTTCCATAATCGTATCTTTCACGTGTTTTGAGATAACGATATCTGATGGAAGATAATATTGAGTTCTCGTTCCGTCTTTGCGAGGATAATCGCTTTGAAAACGATACAGTCAATCGTGATATGTATAATTTAAGAATCTCGGTGTATATTATTATATGTAAGATGTTTTTCCGTCAGCTCTTGATATCCTTATACATTTTGCAATATTTCGATAATATACATATATAAATATAAATATTTAGAAATTTATATATGTATAAATATTATTTTCTTAGATATACACAGAAAGAACGAGTTTGCTAATTTAGCTAAGCACAGGTCTAAAAATAATTTTGTTGGATCATCAAAATAATTATAGAGAACACTTAAGCATCAAGAACAATGCAGTAAAAAGTTCTGACACTCTAGCAATCAGCTTGAGCATTCTACATAATTATTTTAATGATCTAACAAAATTACCTTCAGATTTGTATCCAGGTAAATTTTTAGCGAAATCTTTCTTTGCGTGTAATTATTCTGTCATTTTTAAGTTACACAATGTTAAATTTCAGTACTCATTCAATATTTAAATTTTCAGATAAACAACAATTTTTTGGATAATCTTTGCTCCTACTGGTGACGAAAAGAACCGATTAAAATAGACGAGGAAAAGATGGTGTATCGAGGCAGTTTGCAGACGGACGATCCCAGGGATGCACCGAGGTTGGTCCGAGTGTCTCCTCTGCGCAGCAGCAGGTCCGTTAATCCTAGTTCGAATTCGCGGGTCGTCACGTCCGTCAAGGGCCCGATTTACAACAATTCGTTCCCGACACCGATCGACGCCAGTCGGGCGCGGATGATCGAGGAGAGGCGATTAGGACGCGAGCGGGATATCGAGTCGGTCGAGAAGGTAATCATGAGGACTACCGGCATGAAGATCGGCGCACCCAAGCTGCGCAACATCAGTCAGATCCGAGAGACCGTTTTCCTGGATCAATCGCTCACGCCGATCGACAAGATCGGCAAGTCAGACTCGAAGAATCGACCGCGTAGCGCTGCTACGGGTCTCGAAGATGGCAGCGTCAGGATATCGAGGACACACAACTCTCTGCTGGCGGACCTGAAGGATTTGGAGAGGCTGAGGAACACTCCACCGACGCAACGTAATCATAGAGGTCCTTCACAGAGACCGGAATTAATGCTGTCAATCTCGAGCAAAAGGAATGACGCGCCGACCTCGGCCAAAATCCGATCAGATATCTTTAAGATCCAGCAGATGTTCCAGTCGGCGGATTCTTCGTCCAGGACGGTGACCAAGAACAATAATGACAGGAAGATCAAGAGCGATTCGGAGAGAGAGCAGAAGAAGCCCGGCGCGGAGATCAATAGGACCCGGTTGCTGGCGCAGAAACTTTTAGAGGCGTCCAGAAGCAATCGGGAATCGTTGAAGGATCGATGCAACAATCCGAAGAACGTGTCCAATAGGATGTCGAGTAAAAATGGAAAAGCGTCGAATAAAATCCTTCAAGATATTCCGGAGAAAAATCTGAGAGACAGGCAAAAGCAGAAGGAAGACGCGAATTCGGAGGATCAGCCGCGTCCTCCCGCTCGCAGAAGAAGAAACTCGAAGAATTGGGGTTGGAAGGACACAGGTTACTCCACGGACGGAAGTAACTCGCGCTACGAGTCAGATAACCGAGGTGTTCGTGATCTTGATCGCGGGGAGGACTCGTCGAACGGAGGAGCGGAGGAGAATTCTAAGGCAACTTCTAATCTGGAAAGACCGGATATTCTGGACGGACTCTTGAGAGAATCCGATCGACAGCTGGCGAACCTGAAGAGTGATCTCGGCGAGAGGGAACGCTCACGCAGTCACTGGCGAGGATTCGTGCAATCTATGAGGCTGCACGACGTGGAGCTTCATTCTGATAGCGAAGACCAGCGGAAGGGTGAGTTCGAGCTAATCCTGTACATCTCGCGTGCGAGAAAAATATCTGAGTAATGGAAGGTAGGCGATGTACAACAACAAAGGATATCGCTTAGAAATAAACTGTAGGTATAGATTAAAGACTCTGAAAATTTGAAATTCTCGCAAAGCTTTGCGTTGATTTCAAATATATCCTGGGTTGTAAATTATAATAATAGCTAAAAATTGCGAAGCAAACGCGAATTAGAAAATTTATTTCTTTAAAGATTTATTCTTTACAGATTTATTAAGCTCGCTGCAATAAGTTGCGCGTAATTTTGACTGAAAGACATATAAAGCATGATAAATTAAAGTGTGAATAATATTTTATCAATTAATTCTCTTTTTATCAGTTATATATCATATGATTTATCATATAACAGCTTTAGAGCTTTAAAGAGGACATAGCAAGGGATGTTTACTGGATTACGGTATCGTCCCGCATTTCCTCGATTCTATTTTTATCTCACGTTTGACGTAAAGCTTGTTGAAGTTTATCGGCTTAATGCCCGCAGGCCGTTAAATGTTCGACGTCCGTTTGAAGGAAAGGGGCGCGTTTTATAAGCCAGCAGATTTAATTAGCGACGTTTGTCGAGGTGTTTAAAATTACAAGTACAACTGGCATTCCCATTGATCCCTCGGGGACCGAGGCACCCCTATTTTTGGACCCTCCCTCACGCACGCACGCACGCTCGTTCGTGTTACTACCGCAGGTCAGGGTAGTGTGTCCCCAATATAGAATGTGTGCATGTTCCCCTGACATATGTCCCTATATATGGATTTAACAGACGCATGGAGTGTCTCTTCTCTGGTACCGCAGTGAAAGTTCCGAGCTGATGACTGTCCCGATCTTTTCCAGCACTCGGCTGTGTATAGAATACCCCTGGGGAGCCTGTACTTATGCAAATGGCGATATAAGATCGAACCTTATGCCCCTCGAACACGAGATTTACGATCCGAAATATCATTGCGTTTATTCACTCGTTGCGCATTAATAATTTCGCCTTTATCTGTGATCTTTTTTGAAATTAGAGATCCCGAAAAAAGAGACGTAGGATCAATTTTAATTTATGATAAAAATCTCGTTGATATTTTAAAGTGACAAAATTAATTAGATAAATCGAAAGCTGCCTCAAACCGTCCGATTTGATTAGATTAGAAATTAGTGTTGCTTTCCATCTGCGGTCTACGATACGAATTGCTTGGCTCGGTAAATGCCGAAAGTGTCGGTGTGTTCTCACGGGTAATACTTCCAGGAAATTTTCTGGTTCTTCGTACGTGAATGCGTGCGGAATGACACTGCCGTCACCTTTAGTTGTGCGCAATGTATAAAAAGGTATTCCAGCGTAGCAGCGTACCTTGCACCGCTCTTTTATCCTAGCTAAGCATTCTTATCTGCGACTTATCATCTTACATGTAGACTCACTATATCTCCGCTTGCATACGTCCCCGCCCGATGACTCAAGAATGTTGATACACGGCGTAATTCTCAAACAAGACAGTTAGCTGTATTTACGTCTACGAAATTAAATAAGATGGAAGGAATTTAGATTTAGTAGCTAAAAATTAACAGTTGAATTTATAAGCATTACTTGCAAATATTCAATCTTGCGCAAAAAAAAGTAATACAAAGAGAGGAGATATTTCTTTCAAAGCCTCAAATGAAATGTTTTCGTTTTCCTTAGAAGATATTATTCTTTTCGGTATTACGTTAAATTAAAATAATTTTAATCGGGCGTATAAAATATTTACTGTACGAATGCAGTTTTTTCTTCTTCGAGTAACGTCGCGAGGAATTTGCGTTGTGCTGGCAAAATAGATATCGTTATGCTGACCGTACGTAATCTGCGTGCAATGCGAAGCCGACGTTCTCTCTTTCTTTAGCGAAGGTTCGTGAAGCAGCGCCTCAGGAAAAATTCCTGAATCAAAGGATCTCGGGTCGTCGGTGGCCGCGAAAGGGTTAATCCTTTCGCGTCGCGGTGAAATACCGCGTTTACGCTTGAGCCGTACACCCATGCCCGGCTGACTGCCACGCTCGAATACCTGGCTGTACGCGTAATGCCGCGCTTTCGTACCGAAAGCCAGAAGAGGGGCAGGTTTCTCCCTCGCGTCGCGATAATTCGCATTCTCACGGCGCCGCGAAAGTTTTCATACGTAAAACGAGGAGAGAACTTGCGCAATTAATGATCTGATGACACGCAATCATTTTTATCCGTCAGTCTCAGCGAGATTCGCGATTCGATTGCATAAACATTGGCAAGTGCGAATAATTTTTGAGACCAAAAATATAATTAAATTATTCTTTGCAAAATAAATTAAATTATTTTCTAATGATGTACATGTAAAACTATTAGTAATTCTCTTTTGATAAAAATATGAAAAAATTAATTAGACAGCAGCTACACTACATCGCCACTAAATTAATTATTTGGGCAACGAGGGTCAGTCATCGACTTGACATTAATTTGCAACAATTAAATTATCTGAAAATGCAAAAAGCAAGCTTGATTATGTTATAACGTCGCTTCTTCGTTGACTTTATAAGCAAACAATTTTTTTCTGATACCGATCAGCGCAAATATAGATTATCCGATATTACGAGACTAAGCGGCACTTTACACGCCCATGCAATAATTTTTTTACAACACGCTTAATATCACGCTAATCTCGTGTAAACCTCCCAGCGACGGCACGCGAAGGTGATAGACCAATCCCGGCGATCGTGAGAGCGCAGAAAGGTCGTATATAACAAATTTTATACACAATGGGGCGCATCGACGACAACCGCGATCGATGCATCGTAACCGAATTCCTATTCACACGCACGCACGCATGCACGCGGTAGCACGCATTTCCCTTATACAGGGTGCTCCAAAACCCTTGACCTGAATTTTAACGAGAAGTCGAATTTTTCTCTCTACACAGATTTGATAAAATCATTTATAGAGAGTTTTCAATACTCGACATAAAATATTTTACTACACTGAAAAAAAAGACTGGTTATAACTAACAAATGTATAGTGAAATAGTATCAATTAAATATTTGGTCAATGTAACCAAAAATAATTTTACTTTTTTAAATATTTAGTAACTTATACCAGATTTGATAATACTAAACATTTAGAAAAGTAAAATTATTTTTGATTACATTGACAAAATATTTAATTGATACTATTTCACTATACATTTGGTAGTTATAATCAGATTTTTTTCAATGTAATTAAACTTAATTAAAATTTTGATAAAACAGTTTATATAATTTGAATAAAATACCTGAATTTTTTATTCTCTAAAAAAATTTTTATTAGATAAAAAGCGTGATTATTTTCTCGTTTATTATAATCGTTTGAAAAATTTTTACCTTGACAATTCTATTAAGAAAACATTTTTAATTTATTATTAAGTCAACTAGTAAATATAAAATTGAAGATTATGTTTTTCATATAAAAAACTTTGAATTTATCGTCCAATATTTACATATTTTACAGCAACTTTTGAATTACTTTTAATTTAATTTATTTTCAGTTTCAATTTCTCTATATAGAAGATAAAAGTTTAAAGTGTGATCTTGAGGGGAAAAAATTTAGCTTCGAGGAAATGAGTTCTCTATTTACTTTCTCGGATCTTAGTTCGTATAATACCGATTCCCATTCAGCCGAGAAAAAACTGACTCCAGATTCCTTGAGAGATCCGTCGCATTGGAGGACCGACACCCCGTATAGGCCCTGGCGGCCCTTGCCCTTGAGTCTACGCCCTAATATTGATCCGGAGCATCCCCCACCACGATGGGTCACATTGGTGTGATCCCCCCTTTTTCCATGACCCCGTCGTTGGGGGCCGTTGGTCTTCCATACATCGGTTCTGATGCGCTACATCGGCAGTGTAAACGTGACTGTCAAACCGTTAACACTTTGCAGACCGATCGATTGATAGTGTCGTTCGTTCAACGCCGGTCTCCTCATTTTCCTTCTCTTCTTTCCCTCCTCCTTCTCCTCGTCCTCAGCTTCCTCCGCCCCTCTCGCAATGCCGCCCTATGTAACGAAATATCTCAGTGCGGATGCGACCACGCGGTAGGATACACGCGCTCCGTTGCTGCCGGCGGATATGGTGCTTTGCGACGTCTGCGACAGCAAAGGTGAGGATGATTTCTTTTCATTTTTTTTTTAATGAGGGGGAGGGCGGTCCTGGAGGGCAAGGGCGCGCGACATCGTCAGAGAGAAGACTCTTTTCCTTGGTCTTTAGCTTGGTGACCTTGGAATTCTGAGTTACTCCTTGGAAGCGAATGCGTTCAAAAATCGAAAGTTTCGTTGAGGATGACTGTTGAAGTTTCGGAGGAAATTTACGATGAGAAGAATAGACTAATGCTCTACTCTTCCATAGTTATTAAGCGACGATTTAATTCATTTGTCGATTTATACATGGAAAGAATGATTTTGCTCAAGTATCTAAAAATTTAATTATGAATATAGATTTGAAAATAATTTTATTTGACTATCAAAGTAATTATGTAGAACGCTCAAACCGATTGCTAGAATATCAAAACTTTTTGCAGCATTGCTCATAATGAACGTTGGTCATAATTATTTTGATGGCCCAACAAAATTATTTTTGGTTCTATATTCAACTAAATTTTTAGATATTTAAATTTAACAAAATTGTTTTTTTCATATATTATTAATTCCTTTTTTAAAAAAAGTATCAATTTTTTTCATAACTAGATTGGCATTTTTATCCTGAAGAAAAACGTAGACTTTAGGAATCTCGGATTTTAATTAATTATTTTATAATCAAAACAATAGATAAGACTCGTGAAAAGTTAAATAAAAGCAAAGGAATATGCGGCGAGTACGAGTCAGGCGCAGTTAACAGTGCGCAAAATAGTAATATAAATTTAGATAAAGTTACATAAAATTTATTGAAAGTTTCGGCTCATTCTTCGAGCCATCTTCAGCAATTACAAAACAGTCAACGTTGACTGTTTTTCTTTTTATTTTCTCTTTTTGTAATTGCTGAAGATGGCTCGAAGAATGAGCCGAAACGTTCAATAAATTTTATGTAACTTTATCTAAATTTATATTACTATTTTGCGCACTGTTAACCGCTCCTGACTCGTACTCGCCGCATATTCCTTTGTTTTTATTTATTTTATAATCATTACGTTTCACGTGAGAATTGTGAAAATTCTGTAAAAAATCTCAAATCTAAAGTCTATTGAAATTAGTAAATTCGATGATTTTGAAGTAAAAAAATCTTCAAGATGTTTATAGAGATAAATTAATGCGAACTTGTTTTTTACGATTATATTAATTGATGTCATTACCTCGAGGCATGCGTTATCGGATTTCCAAGAAAAGTGTCGGCGTCGTGCACTTTGTTTTGCGGAGAAATTCCGCAAGCGAAGAGAAAGCTCGCGACGCCGGGGGTTAACAGGAAGTTGCGGAACCCTCGTTGGGAACGCGGAATTTCCGCGGCGCGGGCGAGGAAATACGTAACCGATCGCATGAATAGCACTACGTGCGGACTTGACCCTTGACACATGGAAAGGTGAGATTTTATGACCTTATGCAACGCCGCGAAGGTAATCTTACGCGAGATGGCAGCTGATTTTCTATTAAATATGGCGTCGCGAGGACGGATCCGCGAATATTTCATAGGTAATTAGGCGCACTTGACGAGATGAGTTATATTTAACATAATCCTGCTTCTCATATACAGGGTGACGTATATGAGAAGCTCGAGTTTAATGTCGACGTTAGAGATTAATGTCTTTTATGTCCATTTCCATCAATGTAGATTAACTTTGATCTCAGTTTAACTTACTCTTTATCTTTTTTCAATTCATAGAACTAAAGACAGATAAAGAGTAAGTTAAACTAAGATTAAAGTTAATCTGCATTGGTGGAAATAGGCATTAATAATAAAAACTTATTAAACGAGAAGGGTGATTGATCTTCCATTTAATATAATTTGAAAAGTCTTGACATCTTGACAATATAAGAGAAAAATTTTTGATTTATCAAATCAACTGTTACTAAATTTAATATTGGAGATTACGACTTCCTTGTCAAGCGTGTAGTCTATCATCCATAGTTACAGTAATAACAGTAATAATAGTAATTTACGACGTAATTTAAATCTTAAAGAAATTGAAGTCCAAATATATTTGCCGGTTTGTATTTATTTTAACGCGACGACGAGATATGAATAGAGGATATAAATCGCGATTGAGATGATTTATAATCTGCGTGATAAGGCCTTTCATGATCATTATACAAATCGATGCTGATTCGCTGTGCTGTTTGCCCATCCATTTGTAAGCAGCATGCACCGGCAAAGGTGAGAGAAATCTGCGATGCTCGCGTGGTAAATGTCTGACATTTTCACCCTGTCGCGCATGAATAAACATGGGACCGTTTTCTCGAAAGTGAACACTGCCGACTCTGATTTGTCATCTTGAAAACGCAGTCCGATTTCTCTTAAAATCCTGCGGATGTCACAATTAGTAATCAGTATTAATTGGTACATATCCCACTCTTTGCTTTCTTCACTAAAATTCTGATTATACGATTATTTCGATCTTCGATGAAATTTTGCCGCAGACTCTACTGGGGCTCTTTAAAGAATTAAACTTCCGCACGTCCCTCTGCGATCAATGATCCGTTTAATGTCCCACGCTCTTTGGAGCCGACCGCGTTTAACGATGAGGCTTCGGGAGTGTCGCGATCGAGAACAATGCCGTTCGGCAGCGCAGCGAAAGTTTCTATTTACGGGCACACGGTGTACGGACATGTCGCACATACTGTGGACCGTAGGATAACTGTGCGTCATGCCGAGAAGAGTCAGATTAAAACGGCAGACTAAGAGGCTCTGGAGATTACGAGGGCCGGTCGGACTCGGCGTAAACAAGCCTTGTTATGCGCTTAATTACGGACACTCTGGGACACGCACGAGCATGCGTGCACGTTGAGAGAACCTTCGTTTTGCCTCACTCCAAATGTCCAAGTGTCCTTCATATGCTCGGGATATGTTTACGGGATGGTGTACTTAACGTAAAATTTACGTCGCATACATTTTCCAAAACAGTCGGCAGACGAGTCGCTTCTCATTTCTGCATCTTATTGCATTTTCGAGTTATCGTAGTTCATTAAGCTTCTTCACTTGCAGCGCAAAACTCGGAGGCCATTCGGTGACTTTTGCTCAACTGGCCGTGATAACATCCCCGATACTCGCACCCCTGTTTATACTTAATAAGAGATAATGCCGAGTTAATCGATATAATGCGGGCTTTGTGCGCGCCTTTGGCATCGCGTAAAATTATGCGTAGGAATCGCGATACGCATTTGTCATTTCCGCTCTCGTATTCAGCGTGACCTATTTTAATATGAAATATTCAATAACAGGCAAGCGAGGAAAAATAAGACGCGAAAAAAAATCTCTTTAATAACTTATGTGTCTTACTGTCTTTTATATTATACATTTTACTAGAGAAGAGCAATTGGTTGCTTAAATCATATCTATAGATTAATAATTTTAAATCATCTAAGACGATCCTAAAAGATGTTCTGCGATAAATAGTTCGTCGAAATGAGATGTAACTAAGAAGATGCATTATTGCAAGCAACACAACAAGGAGAAGTCTGGACTCCAAATAATGTAATCTTACATGCGAGAATCGTCGGAATTTGTACACTAAAGAAGACCGATTGTATAAGGTCGAAACGTATGTTTGTTATGTTTTAATACATTCTCAACACAAGAAATTATCTATAGTATATATTATTCTCGACAACAACAATTGTCGTGGCTCCTCAGCTCATTCTAATATTTATTGAAATAATTTTAAAATTGTATCGCCTTTGAAAGTATCAAATTTATGAATTAAAAATATAAGAAATTGTTAACTAATATTTAGTTTATTAATAATTTGTCTAAGAAAGGATGAAATAATTAATAATTAAATTGATCAAAAATTAATATTAGTTGACACCTGATTTTTTTAAATGCTAGCACGCACAAAATAATATGTTAAATTTTTGTTTATATAACTCATTTGCTACTTCATATTTTTGTCATTAAATGTTGCTTATATTAAGTAAAACTATAAAACATTGATGTAGTATGATTTAGATGATCGATACGCATTCAACAATTCTCCTCTATTACGCAGCACAAAGCTTAGATAAATGAATAAGAGATAAAAAAAATAAATATATGAAATAAAATGTTTACCAGGCGATAAAATGGTGATGATCGTAATGAGACATTTAGCGCAATATTGAATAACAGAGGAAGTCTGTCGGACGGATTTTATGCAGCAGACAGGCGCCTGTTTATCGCAGCTTGCATTCCGCGCGAGAAAAAATTCTTATCGTGGAGAAAAGTTATACGCAATGTTGTACCATACATCTCTCGGAGTATGATTCGGGTACAACATCCTCTTTGCCATTAAAATTTAATTGCACGTATAATGAGCCGCTCGACGGTCGTGCAAATAATGGCACGCGGCATTAACACTGACGATTTTAATCGTTGGAAATTAGAGAGATTGCATAATTTCCTTGCGACATATCTTCCGGCAATTAAAAATTAGAGGCGAGAGCATCTCCTTGAGGCTCCCTGCTGTCTCGCATGTGTGCCGCTTGGAAATTACCGTTATTACACCGCTGAGATGAAACGCAACGGGCAGTTTGATTATCGCACCTTGAATCAATATGCGTATGCATGTAATTCGTCGCGTGTTGCATGTACTCGTTGCTCCAGATTACTAGCTCGAGATGTTATTTTACTCTCGCGCTTTTCTACTTCCGTGAAAAAAATATTTTCCTTTGCAGGGAAGCATCCTTTCCTTTTACATACATTTTACACGCGTCTTCTGTAATAATTTCATGGGAAGAGAAAGCCGAATGTCTTTTTCCCACAGAAGCACCGAAAGTTCGCCTTCTGAATCGCGAAAATCATGGGCTTTGGAATCGCCGAATTACATCGCAGACTGACAAATTGCCGCGGTGGCGATGTAATCCGATCGGCGGTCGGACGGTACCAAATTATTACTTGCGCGGTTCCCGCGCGGCTGTGCGACCGCGACATAATGACGAGATTCCCGGAAGACTCGGTGAAGCCGGTGCATCGGATGGCATTTTCATGGGAAACGAGAGAGAAAGAGAGAGAGAATGAGAGAAGAAGGTCGACATTTGCCTTCGTTCGCGTCGCGGGCGTCGTGCGTGACAATTTGCCGCGCTGTGCGCGATGACATTAGGCCGGTGGTGAAGCAGCTCGTGGCGTTGCCGAGACGTTGTCGGTCACGCGATAGCGCCGGAGATGATAGTTCCTCGGGTTAAACGACACGCCTCGAATCGAACCCGCGAGAGAAAGGCAGAAGTTTCGGATTACTTGACCGCCTGGTTTAACCTCCGAGACTGTTCCTCGTTCGGCGCTATTAACGGAACCGAAACGATCTCTCTCTCTCTTCTCTCCGTTGCCTGAGGGAGGCAAGCCTGGACGGTTTGATGAAGCCATCAGTTTCGACGAGCTTCTCTTTCGTATTATGCGAAATCGCGTGAAAATTCGATTCTCCACGTTTTGGACAGCTGTGGAGTTTGAAAATTTAATAATAAAAAACTTTTTCTGATTATCTTTTGTTTAGGAATTGAATTAATTAATTTAGTAGAAGCATTTCTTTAGGTCACCATAATTTGAGCAAAGAGTACTAATGATGAAGAATTTTGTTTAATTAGAGGTAGCTTGTAATTAATTTTGTTAGCAACTCGTACAAATTCAATTGGAATAATTTTTATATTAATTTAATTGTGTTTATCTAATTGAAAAAACAATTTTTGTAAAAAAGGGAGCAACGATATAAATAAACTGCATCAATTTATGGAGTTATTTCTTCGGTTCTCAGGCCTCAGTGTTTATTTGAACAGGAAGTTCGCGGTTTCTTTGAGCCACTTGTACCTGGGAGATATTCGCGGTTAACGGAATGGACCGGAAGCTCGAACGGTAGTTATACGGCTGATTGAAATTCGGCTTAAAGATAGAACTTCCTGCCTGAATGATTCTTTTCTTGGTCAGCGAACGTTGACACCACTGCTCAATTAATGTTCGCATGACCATTTAAGCAACGCGGTACTTAGTGCGCCATATTAACAGTGGAAGAAATATCATCTCTTTAATATTTTAGTGTCGACGTGTATTTAGAATTTGCATTAAGATTCCAAATTCTTATTTATCAACGT
The DNA here is from genome assembly GCA_003595255.1 of Solenopsis fugax. Lineage (NCBI taxonomy): Eukaryota > Metazoa > Arthropoda > Insecta > Hymenoptera > Formicidae > Solenopsis > Solenopsis fugax. Next base: position 35,039 of record QKQZ01040365.1, read on the forward strand.
ATATTTGGAGCGCATGCACTAAATTCTAATATAATTATGTCATATTAATATGTCAATATTAATTTATTACACGAAGAAAATATTATAGTAAAAATTACAATAACATTTTTGCTATCCTGGAAAATATAATGTTTAATTTTGCGTCACAAAACTCGAAAATGTAACATCACATTTATTATTACTAATGCTACATTGAGAAAAAGATACTTAAAAATTTATTTGTTGGATATAATATTTATTTTATTGATATAAATCTTTATTTAAATACAGCGAAATAAAATTTTATTCAGATAAATTATATAATAAGAAAAATTTAATATACTTCACAGAAATTTTGTCATCACAGTCACAAATTTTTTTAATTAATATCGAAGAGTAAATATCAAAAGTAACATTTGCTTCCTGATATTTCGATTTTTTTTCTCAATGTTATAAGTTCATAGAATCTACCAAAAATTTTTATTGCAAAAGTTATTGTTTTAACTAAAACTGAATTGAGAAAATAAACATATGTTTAAATGTAATCTAAATTGTAAGAATATTTTCTTCGTGTATGTGAACACTACAGCTGTCAAATATCAGTGTTTAACAATTCAATAATTTTAGTTTTGCGACAGAGTAACTTGTGACGATGCAGTAACAGGTATCTGAAAGCGTTAGTTTCAATAGAATGTCGCTACAATGGAGACGATGGTGAACACCCGTCAAAAGTCATTCACGCTGTGCTCGCACCCATAATTCGTTTACATTTTGCTAAGTGCGTTCGCATTCTCTCACGTATCTCAACGGAGAATGCCTGCCGGGATATAAAAGCCAACGCGTTGAACGTAATTTATTTTCCGCGGCATAATATCGCGAATCCCTCGGTTTCCTTGTTCGCCACCGCGATCTTTTCTTTGTCCATTCATGGACGCACGTTTCTATGGTTGGTGGAAATCATACGAGGCCGGTAGTTTCCACTCTTTACATTTCGACGAGTTTACTGACTCACACAGAGTTCCTCTAACGCGCATTTGCTTCATCTTTGCAGAACACTTACCTAGACTTCTTCGTCCTCCTGTCCGCTTCCATCTTCAATTGGTCTACCATGTTTAATCGTTTGCTTTAATCTATTCATCCATTCTATTTGCAATTCACCTGTGGTTGCATATTCCGCTTTTGCACAAGTGATTTTTGCTATAAATAGATTTCACGTTATCCTCTTTGGTTTCCATCTTCAACACTTCTTGGCTTACTTGTTTGCGTGCGCAGTTACTCTTTCAATACTTGAAAATTTTCACATTTTGCTCGGAAAAAGGACACGATCTTCAGAGATTTGACTTCACTTCCCTAAAAAAAAATAAAAACGTTTCTTTTAACGTATCAGTACGTTTCTCCATTTACAAATACCGAAGACCGCAAATGACTGTAACGGTAATCCTTTATGAACGGATGTTAGATATTTTTTCTTGGACACATAAATATCATCATGCGTGAGTGTTTGTGCACGGCCTCGAGCTGAACGAACGCGATATGATACAACGCGGTTACATGAAAACGATTTCGTCGATATGTCCAGCGGAAATGCGAAACATTGCCTCACGGCAACTGCCATTCGCTGTCACGTCGCTATCGGTTCCAATCGCGTCGTTAAAGACACTCACGTCAAAAAAACTGCCGGCACGGCACTTTTTTTGTCGCTTCTCGTTAGATACGATGCATTTTTAATCCAATAAAAATTAACGCGTCTGTGACTTTTAAATTGCAATGATCTAAACAGATTAGATCATGTATCCAATGTTTTATCATCAAATAAAATTGATATTAATTTTTCCGTCGCTATCAATTTTTAAATGTATATTAAAATGAGATTTCGTGGAAGATCACGCATTCGCAAATGTAAACGACTGATCCAATCACGCTGAAATGGCGACAGTGCACACATACACAGGCGGTCGCGTAATCGCGGTGGCAGCGGCGACGCCGAGGTTGAGAACTCGCATAATTGGAGTCAACGATGCGTACCGTGCGGCCTCGGCCATTGTCTGCGTACAGTTACTCGATTATACCGCGGACACGTTCCGAACAATTCGCACCGTCGACAAAAGTGCGCCGCTGAAATGTCGCGGTGTCGCGGACAATGGGGCCGGGCGGTGCGCCTAGTAATATTACGCGATGAATGTTATTAGAGAAGTACCGTCTGAAAAGATGACAATATATATACTCCTCCCGCTTCTCCAGCGACGACGGCGATAGGAGATTTGCATAAGAATAAGAAGGAGTTTGTATAAGTCATCGCGTTGAGCAAAGAAGCTCAACGCCGACGATGGAGGAGACGGTTGAATTAAAACGAATCGATAGAGATTTATTTATATAGTTACGATTTTGGAGAGATTAAAAATTCTATCTTATGCAAATTAACTCTCTCTCTTGTTATTTTAAATCTGTTGTTGTAATATAAGGGAATCTTACCGATTCATTCACGGTTGCTTAACTTAACGTTGCGCTTCTGTGCTCCGAAAGCCATAAATATAGTTTCGCCAGAACTTGCCGACGTTCGTTGACTGTTGGTAGAATATTTGCTTTAACTAAATTAGATAATTCGATATCTTTCCGATATCAGTGTAGTTTTTCTAAAAACTATTTTACGGCGCATATGTTCTTTGGCATACTGATAATACAACGGGCGGTTCGCCACGCGTTAGTTTGTTGGTGATAACGATTTTGTCAACATTCGCCATATGGCGAAGTAAATTGCATCTCACATTAGCGATACGTATAAAAGGTAAACGTAAAGCTAATTAAAATGAAATAAAATCAAAGGAAGGATAAACAAAGTCGGATTAATTTAATATAATAGTAATTGAGCTATGAAGATCAATTATAAATTTCGACACACATGAAAGTTAAAAATAACAAAATTGGCTCAAGGAATTAGGTTGCTTTTTTAATATTTGGAACAGTGTGGTAATGATGGGAACGATTAGAACATTGAAGAGAATTTTACTATAATTTTAATAAAAAATTTACTACATAATTTTAGTAAAATTTTTCAAGGTCCCTCGTTACACAATTACCATGATTTTGATGATAAATTCTAAGAGGAAATTCTCTCTTTGTATCAGTGTCACGCGTTGCTAAAGGCGCTGCTAATCTACAATGTGCTCCTTGCTTCCTGTTTCTTGCTCTTTGCTATTGCCTTTTTCTCTCTTTGCGCACTATTTTATCAACAACCGTGTTTCTTGTTTCTTTCGGAGTTCGTTAACTTTTATCTTGCCAATTTCGATAAAGCAGGGCGCGGAGTGGCAAAAAGCAGTGCAAAAAGGCAATAAACAGGAAGCAGAGAGCACATTGTAGGTTAGCATTAAATGCCTGTCAATTGCAGTTCAAACGTCATTAGGGTTACGGGGTGCGGCATGCCTCTCCTACTAGTCTTGGAGCTTGTTTTCGATATGCAGCGAGCGCAATTCCCGCTGATTCAGCCGTTTCCTTCCACTCGTACGCAATCCCGCGGCGAACCTGCGCGCGACACGCGATATCATTATCAGCGACGCGGAGCAACGCACCGACGACTCTGCGACGCGTCATTGACCTTGCTCGAAATAAGAATAGCGCGGCGCGGCCACGAGCGGATTATGCCACGCTTTTCCGAGCAGACGCGAGCTTGCGAGGGGGAGGAAGAGGGAGAGTAAGAGGGAAAGTGAGCTTCGTTACCTTGTCGTCGTCGGGTGGTGACGCAACGCTGTCGTGACCATGAGGGATGAATTTAACCAGTCGAGGCACGAACGTGAAACGAAAGGTCCCTTGGACGTGAGCCATCTGTCCCCGTCATCTCGCTTTTGTAATAAGGAACGCTATTAACATCATAATACAAAGGAACTCACGACCAGCACTAACTGCGAACTCCGTTGTCCCTGTAATTATTTTATAACATCCTTACAACTGAATTAAGGAACGGCGTTGCATGATAGAATTGATAATTGTAATTTCCGTCTTGGCGAAGACTTTAAATTAATACTTGCCTTGCCTTGCTGTCTTTCAGTACTCTCTTGCAAATTTTCTTCTTCTGCTTTGAAATCATCGCTATCTTCGAACAATTATTGAAATTATCTCCATTGTGTCGGATTAATGCCATAGACCTTTCTTTATATTCGTCGAGAAGAATTGATGGCGAAATCGAAGCGAGATTGCCACGGAATTCGGTACTGCCCTTTGTTCATTTAAAAAGAACTGGTTCAATTTCCCTTTCAAAGAACCTCGATCTTCTAACTTAGTTTAATGTATAATACTAAGCTTGATGAAAGAGCGACGAATCTCGTTTCGAATCAGCGTGGGGCACTCCCTTCGCTTAGGATTTTGAAGGCTCGCGTGCGCAGGCCTCCTCTCTCCGCATTTCTCATGCGTGCCTTTCTGGAATTGGTCGTGACCGAGCGGAGCTACTTATACGGGGTACCGTTTACGCATTCCTCTCGCGTTGGTCTACTACTCGCCGCAACTGTGTACCCTACGGGCCCCGTCCTGTTCCCGTCACCGCGCGCGTGTCTCCGTCTTCCTTCCTTCACTCGAGAAGGAAACGCTTCTTCGACTCCTTTTCTGCGCGCTGACGTGTATCAGAAGAATGCTCGGGTTCCCGCAAATGCCGTCACGTTGCTTTATGCAAGTCAAACTGACAATAACGTCGGTTTTACCACGACCAAGCGACTTCTTTTTGCGCTGCGCCACCAGATCGTTTAATTGCCAGACGACGTTTAATCGACAGGCCTGGTGATTTAATCGCCGTTGTATAACGATGTTTTTCGCCGTCGTCTAAGTTCAGGGTGAGACGCGAGGCGAGCAAAATAATAATATTCCGCGATGTTAAACGTCGAGTTTCCGGGACAAGTGAAGTGGAAAGCCGGGAATTAAAGACAGTTCGCAGAGGTGCTCATGAGTGCTCATACACAGAAAAAAATGAGTATCAAATCAGCAATTCATTGTTTCATATATAAGCAAGAATATAAAATCTTCTTGGAAGAATTTGATAATCTTGATCAGACATAATTTGCTTACGTGAAGAAACAAAATTTCTTCATGTTAGAAAATTATGTCTCTTTGAAATTATAAATACTTCCAAGAAGATTTTATATTCTTGCTTATATATGAAACAATGAATTGTTGATTTGATACTTGATACTAATTTTTTTTCTGTGTACCAGTTTTCATATACAAGTATTCTAGGGCATTTTGATTTGCAAAATGCTACCTTTAGTTTGTCTCTTACTTCTTTTAAAACTCCAGAAGAGTGAAAGTTCATTACATCATTCCCAAAGCACTCGCGTCTAAGAATTTTTCTGTAATTCTTAAATCACGAAACTGAACGCCACTTAAACATTTCTGTTTCAATTTTTATGTTGCCTTACAATTATTTTTGTAGCAACATTTTTGTAAAGCATAGAATAATTTTTCATCGTCCATTGTGGATAAAAAAAAATCCATGTTAATTTAAATATGAAGGAGGCAAACTATCCTCGTTTCAGAATCGCGAAATCAAGTGGCTTTCGCCTTTGCCGTTTCAATGGCAGCGCAAATTCCCATCGAGGGCGGCCACTTACTTCGCCACAGGGGCCAGGGCCCGTCGGGGCCCCCCGAGACACAATGAGCAATAGAAGAAACATTCTCCTGGCTTGACCTCACGCACGGCGTGTCACTTAAGTCACGCATACGCACGTAACTCGCGCTCGCCGACGTGTACACGCGCTGGCTGCATATATATGCGTGCACGCGTACTTGCGTGCGCGCCTCTTTAAAGTGCGTTTATCGTCGCTCGCCGACAGCTCGCCGTCCACGTTTATTTATTTATGTACGAGCACCGTATGTAAGATGATAAAATGGAGCGCCGCGCCGTCCGTGCGCGATAATCTTCTGCAGTGAGATTGATAATGTCGGTGAATGATCCTCAGACGAGCGAAATGATACTTGTGAACTGAGTTTTGATTTAAGAGAGAGAGAAAAAAATATTTGAAGAAAGTGACATTATAGAATATAAATATTGCTCGTTTAAAAGACATAGAAAACTCCATTAATTAAAGTCTTACAATCTTTTGATATTAAAATTTTTTGACCTAATAAAATGATAGTGAAAAACAATACACACAGGTCTATAATTAATTTGATTATCTTATCTCTTTTGTTAGTTACTTTTACATATAGATATTTCAAGCTCAGGAGAAGAGAACGTGGAAGAAGCATATGAGTGCGAATGTGCTGGTATAATAGAAGGGGAGAGAGGGCTGAAGAGATTGGCTGAAGAAAATTTAGTCATTCTTAACTGTAATTGGCTTTTGATACCGATTATTACCCTTCGAAAGTCGTTGCGCCTCTCAGAATTTCTGTGTGTGGGTCTACTTTCATGCGAATTCATGCACGGAAGACACGCTCACACTGCTGCGAAGAATAATGTATCCCGCCCTGACCATGAGGCATATGAGTGCAACGGCGTAGGGTGTGCACGCAGCCGTGATGTACATTAATAGGCGCGTACATGCGTGTGCGTGTATATATTTGTGTGTGTATGCACGTTGTATGTTTAAGTTGTGAGTGGACGACACACGTGCTCGTAAGTCCCTGAGCGAAAGAGACCGCTCGTATTCTGACGCACACCAAGGAGCTCCCACAATCAGTACACGATCCGTCTGCAGTTTGTACACGGTGGGCTGTTAACAAAAGGAGTCGTGCCTTCCCTTCAAATGATTCCCATTTACTTCCCCGAGATTTATACAAATATTTTTTAAACGTATCAACGCGCGCAACATTTGATTGTTTCATAAACCTGATGTAAATTATTGATAAAAAATTAATCTCAAATTTTAATTTGCTTGAAATTAAATGAGAAATAATTATTTATTTAAAGTTTCTCAATCGTAACTTGCAACGATTCTTAAATTCAGTCATTCGTGTTCAAAATTTCTGTGCTCCGATTTTATATTTAGAAACAATTATTTTTAAAACTATGATACAGAAAAAGATGCATACAATTATAAACAACACATCAGAGATAATATTAGTAAAGTGTAAATCCTTAGTATTAAAAAATTATAATTTAATCTTTTTTTTTATTTTTTGAAATATATGAATCTATGTTATATGTATATAACTTGATTTAAAAAATACTGTAACATTTTAATAAAATAAAAATTAACTAATATAAAAAAAAAAATGAAAAAAATCCTCAATTTGGATCAGCTGAAAGCTAGCACTTTTGTTCGGTGTCACCAAGTATGTACAGGTACCAAGAGAGCCGCGCACGTGTGGTGTGCACGCCGGTACACGCACACGCGTGTGACGCCTAACGTACGACAACGTGAACGTGAAGCCCGAGAGGGCCTTTCAGTCCATGTCGAGACTGCGCGCAGTGTAGACCCCGCGATTTCCGAAACGGAGACTCCAGTTGTCGCGATCAAAGAAACGCAGTCGCGCGCGATCACGAGGATCCGTCTCGCGTCGCCGAATGCGAAGGATCGAAGGACGATCGATGACCCTGGACATCGATCCCGCGGTACGCTCGGCCGGAGACCAATCAGTGATTTTTCTGCCGAGTCGTGATGCTGGGATGCGTCATCGACTTTTTCTACTTCTACGCCGAATTGCTGCGCTTGGAGTTGCAAGTGATGATACAGCCGAACGAGTACAAACTTTCTGTGAGAAAGGAAGTTACTTTATAATAGAATGATGTCAAGGAAGAAAGAATAATCGTGATAAATCTCGTGTTGGTATCGGAATGTAATTTGATATCTGTAAAGACGCTTTTGAGTTTGCACTGAATCCTAAGATTAAATCTAAATTTGGGAAAATCTTCACAAATGTTTTTTACGAGGAAAAATTATTTGGACAAAACTCACAGGATTTGTTCCTATAAAGGATGCTGTCGAGACAGGGGAGATTTAAATTTCCGACGACGTTATCTCCGACGACGGGATTCGATTCCCTATAGTCTACGTCTACGTGATCGATACTGATTTGCATGGCGCTTCGCGGATGCCGGCAAACGTTAATTACGTTTCCCGCAAGGAACCTTTATTAACGGAACTGTCTTGTTCCGGAATGAAATCGTCTTATCGATCTTGCATTAGATTATCCTGGAGACAAAGACGTTGGAACAATCAGCGTGACAGTGATAGTGTGAATCAAATGAACGTAATTAAGATACGCAAAGAGAAACTTCCAAGGGTCTGCCAAAGGATGTACAAGACTTTCAATAGTATCTCCATCTTTTCTAGAAAAAAATATATATACGGACGAGATATTCTATCTTTCTTTGTAAAATTTGCTAAGAGCGATGTCAAGCACTTCACCTTCAACGTTACATCGGTTCTTGAAACATTTCTTTACACAAAGTTCAAGTGACACATCAGATCAAACTAAGTCCACTCTGTGTAAAGTATTCCAGGAATGCTTGTAGTTGGAATAAGACTCCGAAAGATATCTACTGCTTCTACAGAGCTCCCCGATCAGGGGAGTTTCTTCACTTTGATACCAGTATCATAAAACACCTTGAAGGCGATATAAAAATTTGGTAGTGGCGTCGAAGCCGATGTCATAATCTTTCATCGTGCGTGGCGAGCTGACGCTAACGAAGCAGCCAATTAGGCGTCCCACCGGTGTGCATGGTTTTGTATATATATGCATACTTAAATATATACATAAGGTAGCCGAAAGAGTGGGTATCGGCGAGCGCAACGTCAGCTTGGCGCGGCACAGCGCGGAAAAAAGGCCTCGTAAAATCGGGCGCATCCGGAGATACGAGAAGTGAAAGTGCGTTTTGCACAAGATGATGGTAACCCCGTCCACGGGATAACGGCGAACGGCAGCCGGTGTCAGTGTATCGCTGCGACGAGCACCGGCGTCATCGTTGACGGTCGTAGCGGTCGCGCGAGCTGGATTTTAATAGCCGCGTTAATTTTTAAAACTCACCACACTCCGCTGGAAGGAGCTCGTCATTGTCCTTAATAATTCATGACACCGTGACGGTGCGTGCGAGTGCGCGCGCGAGACGCGCGTTATGCTCCGGTTTTCTTCAAGGCCGAGGGTACGTCGAGGGTGCGGAAGAAGGAAGTGGGGTTCGTCCCCGCGGAACTGATGTTGCTTGGTCTCGTCGTCTTCCGGCCACGTGGACGCTGCGAGGAGGACATGGAAACTATATTGAATTGTAATTACACAGAATTGGATTATACGGTGGCTTGCGGCGGGAGGTGTAATTGAGTCGATGGAATGTGCGCGACGGAATGAGGAATTGACGTTCGGAGAGATGCCGTAATTAGCGTGACGAGGGTACAGCGCGTGACAGAGATGCTTTTCTCTTTCTTTCTCGACGGTTCCCTGAAAATTTAATACGTTTATGAGTTGACACGATAGACATTTAAGTTTTCTCGTTAAGAGCGGTAGAAAATTTGTAATTCGTGAAATTCTTTTTTAAAAAGCGAAAAGATTTTAATAGCTAATTTTTTGTGTTTATCGTGGCAGATTTGGACATTAGAAGTTTTTGATTAACGAAAATATAATAATAATATTTTAGGTATAATAATACGCATAACATGATGAAAAGAATTCTTGACAATGAGCATTATTATTTCTTACTTATAATTACAAAAAAAAAATAAAGAAGATAAAAGAAAGAAAAAATAAACTCTTTCGTTTCCCAGCCATAAAAGGCCTCAAAAGAAAAAAAATTCCTCTCATTCTTTGTAAGCGTGGTCGGTCCTGCTGAAAAATAATAAAATGCATTTTGCGACTACGTTGCTGCAATAAAAAATCGAATTTTTATGGTATGTGATGGCGAGAAAAAATTTCTTAACGATGAGCATGATTATTCCACGATTATTATTCGAAAAAAAGAAATAAAGAAGGAAAAAGGAAGAAAAAACATACTTTTTACCTCTTCCCATAAGCCTTAAAAAAAAGGATTCTCATTCTCTATAAGAATGGTTATGTATGGTCGTGCTGGAATTTCAAGCAAAAATAAAATAAAATAAAATAAAATAAAATAAAATAAAATAAAATAAAATGCAGAAAAAATTTTGTATTTTGATTACATTGCTGTAATAAAAGATGGAATTTGTATGAAATGTTATAGTCAAAACACGGTGGCGTTATCACCTTGTCGAATCGATGTTGTTTTATTTTGGAGCAGCTGCGGTTCGAATATCTACGATCAGCACACTTCGTATTCGTGCACGAGTCATCGTACGCGTAGCGTTGTTTTGCTCTCGATAATGTCCTATCGTTACCGTTACACTCATGCACGCCGTGACGCGCCTTTTCGTCAGTCCCGGACTCGTTATCTGTGCGTAAATAGAAAGATGTCGTGCCACCTCGCAGGGAAGAGATAAGTGTTTCCGGTCGTTAAAGCCTGACGGCCGGGAAGCGGAACGGTGTGTTTTTCTTCCTCCTTTTTTCTTTATTTTTTTTTTTAGAAACGATACCCCCGGCGTTTTCGATGTAGCGAGGTTCAACGGCGCCGAGAAACGCATTTCGAGGTCTATTTTTTTCGTCTCTTTTTTTAGATCTGAACCTGTGGAACAAGAGTATCAGTCAGCGCTGGCGGAAGCTGCGGCGAAGATGCTCCGTGCAGGAGTCGTCGGAACCGCAGGAGGCGCTGATACAGGGTGGCGGGACTCACGGTGTTATTCACGCGGTGAGATCAACGCCGGCAAGCAGAGAAGCCTCGCCGGCCGCGAAGAGTCTTCAAGATGGTAACTCGCCGAAGAAACTGCTGCAAACTAGTTCTCTGAGGCTGCCAGGTGAGTGTGAATTGACCTGAAACGAAATTCTCATAATGTTCATTAAAGCCACTTGTTTATAATAATTAAAAAAAATTAAAGTTAATAATTGAAAATTGAACTGAACATTAAAATAAATATATTTTTGGCTTTTGGCATATAAGAGCCATTATATGTCAAATATTTATATTTTGCACATATACTTCATAGCGAAATATGCTTGCAGGCACGACGAAGGGCATCGCCGATATCCAGCACGTGCTCCGCAGCAAGTTCAGCAAGATAAACGCTGGCATCAGGAAGCGAAAAGCACTCAGCGTGACAGAAGTGTTCCCCCCGCAGAAAGACAATGCCTCGAATTTCTATGTGCCGAGTCCGCTCACCTCGTCTTCTAGCCAGACCTTCGAGGACGGTCGTTACGATTCGAGTGAGCCTACGTCCCTGCCACCGTATCCCTTTCACGATAACTTGGAGACCCTGGCGGAGAGCAGCGTCCCGAACTCACCTCATTGCAACGGCAATAGCTTCGCTTACTCCCAGGATGGCTACGAGCAGAAAGACCTCTACGAGAACGTGGTGTTCCCGAGGTCCTCGCCATCGTCCAGTTCAAGAACCCGGCCGGCTCTTCAACGCAGCAATTCGGAGAATCGCGAGGCCAGCGCGCACGATCACTCTTACGAGAACGTGCGCTTTCAACGAGCCGGTGCTCAACGAGACGATTTGGCTTCGGGAAGCCCGTACGCGGGCAGACATTTGGCCAGGAGCAACTCTGAGACCAGGGACCACTCGTACGAGAACGTACACTTCCTGAATGCAAAGATCAGGAACCAGTCGGAGCCGTCGTTCGAGGAGATACACATACCCAGAGTGACGCCCAGAAAGAGATCTATCGACTTTAAGGTCGGCGGACAGGTGAATAATTATTCAAGCGAAGCCACGTTGAGCTCTGGTGGCGGTAACAAGGAAGATGCGCCGGTCAGTCTGGGTACGGAGAGAAGTTCTAGCAAGAGAAACCCGAGAAGGCTCAACAGCAGAAGCGTAGCGAATATTCCTAGCTCTTCAGGCGCGAACTTGAAGACTTGGCAAGTGAGTAAATATCAATAAGGAAAAGGATTTCTATTGAAGCTTTATTAGCATCTAATTTAAGTTACCGTGAAGATTTGATTAAGAAACTGAAAATAGTGATTAGAATAGTTAACGAAGAATTCAAGAGTTAGTCGGATGTTCGAAATCAAATATTTGTTGAGTATTATAATTTGTCCTATGTAATAGTATAATTTGAATACAATGCAAACTTTCTTTTAGGGTACTCAAGACGCTGATGAAGGTTTGAACACGGATTCAGAGCTTGAGGATATTGATGAGGGAGCTGAGGGAGAGGAATCGCGTTTTTGTACCTTGCCAAGACCTACTAAGAGCGGCGCATCCTTTACGATACTGACTGCCAGATTTCTCAAAGGTCCTGGGCACAAGGGACTTGGCTTCAGTATCGTCGGCGGTACCGACAGTCCTCGCGGAAATATGGGGATTTATGTGAAAACCGTATTTCCTAATGGCCAAGCTGCTGACTTAGGCACTGTCAAAGAAGGTAAAATCCATATTTGACAAGTTAATCTCATAAATCTTTAAATATCTAAACCTTTTTCAATTTTAATAATTCAAGATAAAAATATCTCTTCTATACGAAAATCTCTTTACTTGTTTCTCTGAATTTTTTCCTCTTTTTTTGAGAGAACGATACTTGAAATAAATATTAAATATTAAATAATTATTAAATTTAAAAATGAAATAATTGTTAATTTTTTTATCCAAATTGATTATTAACCAAATTAAATCATTAATAGATTTTTATTTGAAACCAAATTTCAAAAATTAATTTATAGATAATAATTATTTGCGACTTTCAAATGAAATGCAGATATATTTAAAAATTACTTGTTAAAGGCTTCTGTGATGATTTCTAAAAATCGCTTTACGATAGTTTTTTTTATTGTATTATATTATTACATTACCATATTTTCAATCAACATATATATATATATATATATATATATATATTTCACGAAATATACATTTCATATATTTAACGAAATTTGTAATTGCAGGGGACGAAATTTTGTCAATAAATTCGAAACCTCTTCACGGTATGACTCACGCCGAGGCGATCGCTGAATTTAAATCCGTGAAGGCCGGGGATGTTGTCCTACATGTAGGACGTCGAATAAACAGGAAGAAGAAAGAAACTTTAACCCTGGCACCGGTTAATCCCTCCGTCCCGAGGCAACCCGTCACGTAAATTCGTGTAAAAAACATCGCAATGATTTCTGTTTGCTGAAGTTTCACGAATTTGATCTTTCACCCTATGAAGACCATTCATAATGTAGCAATATCGATAATTATTGCTGGCAATAATACGCGAAAGGTCGTGGCAAACTGTAACGTGATTTATCTCCTTAAGCTTCGTGAAACGAAATTGCGTCAAACTTGTATCTTAGATTTTAATATTGCATCTCGCTTTTGTTTTATTTTGCTAAAAGCGAGGTAAAGTTGCGTAAGCGCAAAATTTTGTACATGGACGATTTAGAGAGCCGATAAATTCTTTTAACAAGTATTTGAAGTAAGTACTATATGTTTTTAAATGCTTTCTAAATAGCATTTTTTTACATTTTCCTTTTTTTTGCTATTTCAGACATGAAAATTGAGCCGAAAGTTACAACCAAATTCGACTACTTTTCTATATAATTCGATTATATATTTATTGGAAGAAATGCAGCTAAAAAAATGCGAAGTTATGTTTGTCTCATGAATAGGAATGATATTTAAAGGCGAAACGATAAAATTATTTGCGCGTATTTTTAATTGCGGTAGGTTTTGACAAATTTATAAAAATTTTTATTCTTACTCACGTTCATACATATCCGAAATTAGAAACTTAGATCAGGAAAACGGAATGCGCTTACAATCGCAAAATTTCCATTTTATTTTCTCGATATATAAAGATGATAAAAAATTGGATGCTCTTTATTAATATATCCACATGTGAAAAGAACGAGTCGAGAAAAGTAAAGTCTCACTCTCACTTGACAAACATAATCAAATGGTGAGGCAAACACTGTCGAATCAAAACGCTTTTTAATTGTACGACCAATCTACTCGGTATATTAAGCATTAATATTTATCATAAACTCATAATCATTGTCTAACGTTATCTATTAGAAACATCGGTATAATGAAGGATCATTGAAGCTTTCGATTAAATCATTTTCTCACGTTTACTTATACATAAAGATGGAAAATTGACGAATTAAATGCCCCGAGAGAAATTCGGCTATTTACGAAACACAATACAACGCAACGAAGTCCTCCAGTTAGCAATTAACAGACGATTTATTTTTGTAAAGCGAACGAAAATGTTTCGCGATTTTTGTACAGTTAATAATGAGCGAAGCGTTTATTAATGTGTGTACGCCGAATCAACGAAGTGAACGGAATCGAACGTGTGTCAATTGCACGAGGGAGATTATCTTTAATGAGCCAGGTAATACATACGATGAAATCGTAAAAATCTGATTTCCGAGGAAAATGCAGGGCTAATTAAAAGTGACAAAAGGGCAATCAAATCTTTTGCTGAATGTTTTATCAAATAATCAAGAATAATAGCAATAAAGTAACTTTTTTTACATCCGATTGTTATATTAGTCTTTTGTTATTACAATAACAAAAATAATAACTTTATAATATTAATAATAATTTTACAATAATTCAATATATGAATTTATGATGCTTAATAAAATCTTGCCTTTTGTCATTTTTATCTATTCTGAAATTTTCTTTACGCAGATCCGTGCAATT
>QKQZ01040383.1:0-10289 GCA_003595255.1 Solenopsis fugax
ATACAGAGCATACATTGCAACAATATTGCCGTAATGTAGTAATGTTATTGCAATATTATTGAAGAGTTATCGAAATAATGATATTGACGGAAATTATATTTAGTTTACGGTATTGATCTCCAATATTAATAAAATTATACTTATCTAACGTATTTTTGCTCAAGAAGAAAGAATCTAGCGGAAAAAGTNAACTCAAGAAAAATAATATTAATCTGTGGTGCGATTTAGGCGACCGGTTGCCTAAATCGCAGTATTTGAAGGCTTCTTGAAAATCGTCATTTAAAAATTTATGACAATACATAAAATTCTGAAAAAAATAACTATGAAAGGAGAAATGTTGTACTTTATTATGACATAAGAAAATTAAAAATATTCCTCATAATTTCTTAGTTATAAGCCTTTATGTCAAAAGTGGTGCAATCTTATCCTAAATTATTTTCGTAGATAAGAAAATTGCAGCAGTTTGAAAGCGATTCCGATCGAGAGAGATTCTTGAATAATGCATAATAGATTTTGACGAAAATGGTGAAGCTTGCTTTTACGCGTGTGTTTTTACTGCGTTACGACGCGCTTGGGTACGCCGGAATGCCAGTAAAAAGGTATTAATAGGTGCAAATGGATTCACATTGGGCTCGGGAGAATACAGCGTACCTAGGCTGGTGGAAAAACAATCGCCAATCGGAAAGATATGAATGTATAATGCTCGTCTAAGTGCTTTTATTATTTTCATCTGTTCGAGAGAGTATTTCTTTTCTCGAATTAAGCTCTTATAATCGCGTTTCTGTCAAAGAACTATTGAAATGTTGAAATAAATTTTAAAATGTGTGATAAGTGAATCTTCAGAGTCAATTTGATATTCATTGCATCATATTTGTAATCACGATTCAAAGACTCACCAAAAATTACTGGCAGATTGTTTAATCGATAATTAAATTAATAATTGATAATGAAAGCTCAACTATAATTCTACGATATAAAAATACTCTTGAATAAAGCATAAAATAATAATTCCCCAAAATTGCAAAATTGTGGAGTCAAGACACATTGAGTCTTTATTACACCAAAAGAGAGAAGGGAAAAACAGTAGAAAAAGACATTTCGGACGCGGCGCGATTAAAAAGCATAGAGTGGCTCGACCGGACGAAAGGATCGAAACGTTTCGTTCCGATATCACTGCCAGTAATTCCTCGTGGTCAATCATTCTGCAATCGCTGTTGTCTCCCATCCCGCAGGAAGCAGGTACATTTTTCCGGGGTTGCCGGACAAGTGTTGTCCGCGTGGCGGGACAGAAAGATGCTTTCATAAAGCGGTGCTTTTCTTTTTGCGTCTTCGTCCGCGAATCCAATTCTTCCTTTCCCTTTGGTACCTTCGCTTTTGTTCGGCCGTACTTTCTCTCACCGCGCCCTTCTTCCGGCCGCTATTTCGAGCACTCTCTTCGAAGACGCGATCGTGGTACCTTCGCCTGCGTTTTTCACGAGTTTATTTTCTTACTGCAGGAGTTAATATTTTTTTACTTCTTAATTGCACAGGCGTCTAAGAACGTTGCGAATGCAACGGTAGCCTGGCAAGAATATCCATTTCAAAACTAATTGTCGCCAAAGAAAAAGAAAATCTTCAAATATAACGTTATAAAATACAGCTTATTACATTTTCTCTTAGACAATAGAAGAAATTTTTCAAAAGATACTGAAATTAAAAAGAGCTGATTGTTGAGTATGTTCTAATAATTTATTTACGAGTATACACACGTTTATGAACACACGTCGCATCGTCAAATTTAAATCGCCGTGAAGGGTTATCTCGCAGCTGTGAAAGCGCTCCTTGTGAAAGGAGCTCGCGCACCTCTCACGGGAATTCGCTCAGAGAACGCTCGGGCGAGAATTTCTGGTAGCTGATGGGGAGGATAACTCGTCCCCAAAGTGCAGTAACCTCGGCGAAGGAGTCTTGGGTCCCTCTCTCTCTCTCTTTCTCGTTTGCATTGCGCGCGCAAGAAGGCCTTATGACCCATGCAAAATGGATGCATCCCGCCGAGTTGCATCCTCTCCCCTTCCTCCTCCTCCTCCTTTGTCGAGCCACCCGCTAAATCGAGCATGCCCATAAACCGGAAGCGCGGAATTTCATTTGAATCTTTCGAGACTCGTCCCAAACCTCGCAAACCCCCTCGCCTTTCCTTTACCTTCTGACCTTTATGTTCTTCAAACCGGACAGGTAATGAAAATATCTCTCGCTGCAACTTTCAAAACTTTCAAAACGAAGTCAGATTTTAAATTGATCATTTGAGCTTGCTACGATTTGATATTAATTGGATTTTATTTCAAGCTTGAATTATTCAAAATATGTTTCTGTGTTAAGTACCATTTGTCTTAAATAATTTCTCCATAATAGCATAGTTTTCTTAATCATCAAGAAACATCCTTGCAATTAATTGGTACCTTGCAAGAATAAGATTAAATGCCAATTAATATTCAATGACGTATATTTTCTGCTCGCATCTTCGATCCTTTTAAGACGAAAGCTAAGAAATTAGCTAAAAGGCAATTAATTACAGACGGATCGTAACTGCGAGCAATTTGCCAAAACCAGATGGCATAACGTTAAGCAGCCACTTGTAATATATTATTTAAACGAAACCCTGAAGGCCGCAGGCCCCGCAAATAGAATGAAGCAGGCGGTGATCGAGTACCCCTATGCGTTTTCTGAGGGTGCCACATAGACGGGCGGTAGTAGTTACATCCGTTTCGGAACCGGGAAAACATCCCCCTCAATGAGACGATGCGGTTACATAGTTACTTCTCTCCCCGGCGCTGTTCTCTTGGCTGTACTTACGTGTCTCGAACAGGTTACAAACGACGGGCGCGGTATTACAACCCGCAAATTACGGGGCCTCCCCCATTCGTCCCCCTCGCCCGTTCCCCCGACTGCAACACAAATGTGCCGGTCCAAAGCTGGTGGATTACGCGTTTAACTGTGAAAGCTCCTAACCACCCTTTCGTCATATTTCTCTCCTCAAACGCACAGATGTTTGACATTTCCGGGATATCTTAAGAAAAAATAGATATTCATTAATTAGTAAACTAAATAATTGTCTAAAAGATAATTTATGGATATAGGAAAATCAAGATCTTCATCAAATTGTTTTCATCTTTTATATAAAATTAAAATAATTGCTATAGCATATTAAGATTTGGTAAAATCAATATTAAATCTCGGTTTACGTTAACATTGAAAATGAACAGAATTCAGATTTTTAGGGAAGCATTGATAATAATCGATAAGAAATATATACAAGAAATTAAACCAAAATGTGTTAACTATATAGGAAAAGAATAATTTTTAAAGACAAGAAGTAATAAGAGAATAATGTTACAATATTTTTACAATGATTTTTCGTAACAATGGCAAGATTAAAAAATAATTGTAATACGTTTATGTGAATAAAAATTTCAATGCCAGGAGAAAAACAAGTAGTCGCATATGGAAACTAAATGTCATGACGGGGGAGGCATTTCTTCCGTTCATAAATTACAATATTCGTGGGGCCACCCCCGTCATTAAGCGAAATGCGTGTTTCCCGTCGCGCAGTGGCTACGCGAAATTCATTTACGGAATTAATACCGCGGATTTGCTAAACGAAGAATTACTGCATGTCCCGCGTCCGCCTTAATTGCACGAGCAATACTATTTGCGCCGTGCTAGAGTCTGGTTTACGAGTTTTCATTGTTACTCTTTTCCTTTCGAATTACCGCAATCGCATATCATTAATTAAATATTTATGCCGTTGTCGGATCTTTCTCAATTGAATTCTGATAACGAGAGATAAATTTCATTTCTAATTAGTTACCTTTCTGCAAATTATTTCAGGTAAAATGTATCTTATATTCTGTCGAAAATAATGTTATCATTTACGGTAAATTAATTAACATAAATTAAAAAAGGCAAAGTAGCATACATAAACATATACATAAATATATATATATATATATATATCTCTTAAAAAACTTATTCCATTTTTTTCTTTATTAATTAACTATATAAATGTTTTTTAGAAGCATAAGTGTATTTGTATATCTATTGTTCAGTTTTACGTTATAATTATTATGAATAATTACTTATTATTAATATTTATAACGAATATCAATTTTTATGAGTGATAAACAGCCGCGTGTAAAAGTTTCATTTTGCGCCGCGGTTTAATTTTCCGGAACGCTGAACCTGTAGGATGCTGCTCGCGTATCCGAAATCCTCATTTCGCCCAGAGGCTATCCTTTTCACCTCCTCGGTCCGTAATAACACGGCAAAAGGAGCTCGCGTATTACATCGTTTGATTAATTAATTTACGCCGATGAAGCGCCGGATTACGAACCCCCGGGGCTGCTACCTTTCCCATTGCCTCGCCTCCTTCGCAAAGAAACGAAGTAAACAAACGATTCTGTCCGCTTTTCCAGCTGTCATTATACACCTAATGGCATTAACATTAACCGTGATGACGGTTGCGCAGACAAGCAGATAATTGCATCGTGTAAATTTGCTAAACGACGCGACTATCGTTTCATGCGAAGATATGTCTCAATTCTCTCAAAATGGGGTTTCAAATTGTGTCATGTTTAAAAATTATATTCTTGTTATAATTCGTATAACATTCTCTAAATAATTTCATTTTCTATGTTATCATTCTTGAAATTTTCTAGCAATTATATAATAGAAAAATCCATTTATTTTCAATGTTAGCGCAAATCAAGAGTTAATTTTACAAAATCTTGATGTTATAACAATTATTTCAACTTTATATAAAAGATGAAGAAACAATTTAAAGGGTTTACTTTCTTTCGCATTTATATGATTAGTTGTAAATTTCTATCATTTTATAAATTATTTTAAAAACTACTATTATCTTATTAACAATAATAAAAATAATTTTACAACATGAAGAATGGTTCCAGTTATCGCGATAAGAAAGACAAAGGAATTGTCTCCGTTGTGCCGTTGAACACGATTCTTGAGATAACAATGAATAATTGAGGAGGAAGAAACTGCGAAGGGGAGGGACACGCGAGGAGACATGTAGTATGGGGAACTACTTTCTGTGTTAGAAAGGAAGGAGAGCGGCATCGTATTCACGAGAGGCACGAAGGTACAAGCATTAGTTTTTGCTCGAGAGTGTGAGACTCGAGGGACGAGTTGCATCCACGATGCATCTCGGTGGCTGCGCCGTATTTCACTGCGTGAGGTTTGCAAGTTCACATTACCGGGAGAGGATCTGTTAGTTTCGGTAAGGTAAAGGTTTATAGGGCAGCGAGAAATGTAGAAATGTTTGCACTACACAACACCGTTATAAATGGTTGCAACAACTGTAGTTGATACTAATAGAGGTAGAATCACCTGATGTTCCTCAGTGCAGAGCGATGTTATTAAACAGAATGATCATGTACAGGTATCATGGAACAAAGAGGAAGAGGCAGTGTAAAATCAGCACACATTTTAGATTTTTTTCAGTATTAAGTGTTTATTACATACAAGCATTTTTTACAATATGAAGTATCTGTTTCTTTAGACATGACTGATGATATTTAGCATTTTTTCGTTATTGTATATTTAGAAACATTCTCTCGTACTCTATTTAATTACCATTGTTATTAGGTATTCTTATAGAATAGTTTTAATAGAATCTCAACCAAATCTAATAAAAATAGTATAAGTGTACACGTGACGCAGGGGTAATATACGGTGTCCAAACGATTAATAAATATTGACGGAAAAGGAGAACTAATATAAATAAGTTTCATACAATAAGTCGTAACAGAAACGGGCATTTTCCGGTCCATTACAGCATTGAAATTTTTACAAGACAAACGCAGAGACAATTTCTCATATGAGAACGGGTAATAAAATGTGTCAATAAATCTGTCACTTTGCATGGTTTTGGGCTGTATCCGTTTTATATTCTTTTTAATATAAAATATAATAAATCGGGATATTTTCGGCATATGAACAAGTGACTCTGTACAAACACGCTCGCTCTATAATAACGTGTGATAAAAATATATATTAATCATTCATAAGAAAATATATCGATTATTCGCGAACGAGAGAATTTCTCTCGGCGCCCGATGAAAAACAAATCGCAAATGCGAAGAAAAATCTTGAGCCTAAACAAAAACAAAATTAATTAAAAATATTTTTATTTTACACCACATGCAATTCGGTAAAATCTCTATACCGATTACAATAAAATTCGAATAAAGTAAAGAGCGAGGGAAAAAAAGGCGCTAAATCTCACACGCAAATGTACGAAAAAACTTGAATAACAATCTGTACACTAATCCTATCATTCCTCTAGTCGACTCGTTTCTCTCAATTATGTTTCCCGAATAAAATTAGGATAACAGAAATGATCGTTTCTGCATCCTCGTTATAAATAATCTGTCGCCGAATTTTACACGTGATATCGTGAAATAGGGCGAGCGCAAAATATAAAGCATGCTACCGATACATTCCACGTCTCATAATATTTTCATGTTGCAAATAATGACAAGTAAAACTCGCACTTTTCTGACGATTACAGCGATATTCGCTTTTACATTAACGTTGCGGTATCGATTGTATTTACCTATTTACCTTCGTCGAATAAAGTGCAATTAAATCCCATCCGTAGTATCTCTCGCGTGTATAACAATTCTTATAATTAACGTTACTAGATCGTCACTCACCGTTAACTTATGCAGCGGCTATCTCACAAAGCAATCAGCATTATCGTCATCGTCATAATCACAGCTAGAGAATTTGCACGAAATCCGCGAAAAAAACGTAACGATAGTGAAGTCTAGCGAATACCTAGAGTATATACCAATGTTAAGTAGGCCCTCTAAAATGAAATACGATAAAAAGAAGGAAGAAAAGGGAAAAAACAGTAAGATTGCTTGACTAGTGAGCGCACGCCCCGAAATCTGGTATGGAAGAAAAGTGTTTTCTTTTTCTATCTGTGCTACTTTCCCCATCTTGTATCCGCAGAATGTCTCTCGTGTTGAACGCGATAACGCTTAGATTCGCTCGTAAAATTGTTATAAGATAGTATTACGCTACGTTATCTCTTATATGTTAGGGACATTCTCTAATCCGTCGTTTTGGCAGATACGTTCTCTCAGCGTTTAATCAGACTCTTAGTTTTTTATCCTTCTTCTTTTGCGTCTTGTGCTAAATTTATTCATCATTTACTCTCCAATTTTCAATTTTCTCATCTCTATTGATTAACGCCTCAAAAGTGTTGCTTGTAATCTACACACGCAAGTGTGTGTGGCAAGGGCGAAATCGTGTGTGTATGCATGTGTGTTTGCACGTGTATGTGCGAGAGAGAAAATATTTTCATATCGATTCGTTATCATAAAATACGTCCGTGTATGAACATCCGAAAATGATGTGTTACAAACAGACCTCAAACCCCCCTTCCTTTAGAAAGTTACATTTGTCTAATAGCGTACTACGACACACAGACTGAGTGTCCACACTTTGCTGTTGCAATAATAATTAATTAACATTATATATTATTTTACACTTCCTTCTTCCCGGTGACGACGCTCAGAGCTCGGCATGTGATTGTGGGACTCGGGGATGGTCTTTGCGCCCTCGTTCACTCTCGAGACATCCCCTACACATGATACGTTGCGCGACGGCGGTTATTTACATTATCATAAACAACAACGTCTCGTTCCGAAAATAGCTACTGCTCGCCATGAGCAATTCGGTTATCGGCTGCCTAACCGCTCTTTTTCTGTTCGTCCGGGAACGTTTAAGAGACACCTTA
This sequence comes from Solenopsis fugax, assembly GCA_003595255.1. Classification (NCBI taxonomy): domain Eukaryota; kingdom Metazoa; phylum Arthropoda; class Insecta; order Hymenoptera; family Formicidae; genus Solenopsis; species Solenopsis fugax. Next base: position 7,799 of record QKQZ01040383.1, read on the forward strand.
TGATAGTAGATCTGCGGAGAAAAAGAGAGACAGCAATTTATACAGAAGTCCGTCATCCAAGTATTTTTGGTTAAAGTATTAGTTTATTTTTAATTGTAATATGTAGGATGTATGATAACATAAGATCGCAATTCCATTTTTCATTATTAAAAGAATCCAATGATTAAAAATACTATAATAGAGGCCTTGGTTTATATACCTGGTACTTGATTGTTGTCCTGTGGCTTGTTGATGAAATTATCCTGGAACGGATTGACATTCGCATTAGCAGTCGCGGGCATGAACCCCATCGGGGTAAACGGCATTGCCGCCGGATTTAAATTGGAGTTGAGGGTATCCTCGTTCGCCAGATTGGGCGTCAGTTCGAGTATCGGCCCGGTATCGTAGCCGCTACTGTTATTACTCAGAGTATCGAAGTCCGACAGGTCTAACAGGTTGTTGGTCACGTTGTTTTGCTTGCTATAAAATGAGCCAAACATAAAAAACATACAAAGGACTAAATTGACAGTCAGACATACGGATTAAGGGACTACGACTTAAGCGACTATTCACGACCACTAACACGAAATCGCCGCCGCTAGATTAGCTAAGCCGATTGCGAGCGATTCATTAACACCTCCAAACAGTTGAATCACTAAAACGGAAATGAAACGAATTCGAACTTTATCGGACAGGAACACAGTTCGCGATTCTATATACATCTAAAAAACGTCGTCAACTGAATGATACAAAGCTAGATAAAGATAACTAAATAATGTATCGGATAAATATAAAGCGCTTGTTCGTTCTTCTGCATCATCGATCATATGATTATTCCTCAAATCTGCAAACTTTGAATGCCTCAAGAGGCAACTATTTTGATGTAACTATATAAACAACTATTGTAAGCAATTGAGTCGGATAGAAATTGCTCTTATGCGTAGCGGTACTAACCGAGATAATCCATAACCTTTTGCGGTCCTTTGCGATATCCAATATAAATCTTTCGCCTGCATTCGGCCAAATAAAAAATTTAAATATAACGAATATATTACATATATTATTCTGTCGATGGATCGCAACAGGTTTTTGTTTTAAATAACTACGGGAACCAGTTGGTTAAATCGATATATATACACGTCAACTGTGTAACTATAATAACCATAGCTTGCTAGAACATATTACAGCAAAACAGCAAATACAGATCTAATACATAGAAAGTTGAATCGAGTCACGCTTGTCGAATTAAGATATATCAGAGAAGAAATCATGCCGCGTTTGGTCTTCTTTCTTCCTTTATCTCTTTCCTATATGGATACCTTTGTGTAGGATTCGGTGGATGTGGTGTGCGTGAAAAGACGTTTTCTCACGAAAAAGTACTATATCGAAAAACACATGTGGAAGTATAAATAGTACATAGCAAAAGTAGGCAGTAAGTTGACGTGTACCGCGCATTTGATGATATACAATACACAAGCATGAGGAACGCAGACAATCATTGTGCAAGGAAAAGAACAAGCCACACCATATCAACGTTAGTTAACATGCATTGGTGATTTGTAGAGATTGTTACGAAAAATTAATCGCACTTACGGTATACACAACGGGTCAATAAATAGAAGAACACTTTAGTACCTAATTGGAGGAAAGATCAAAGAGAGATACTCAGCAAAGATGATGATTGCAAGTTATTATGTTATGTATTTATTATGCTATAAAAATATCGGTTGTATTTTTTGTAATGTGTAATTACAATACGTCATCATTACTACTTTATAAAAGTCATGTTGATATTACTCATCCTTGCTGAGTTGGTGTGTTGTGAAATCACAAAACCAAACGTTTCGATGACTCATTAGATTTATGCCGCTTGTCTCTCTTTACATTATATACACTGAAATTTATTTGTCGTATAATTTAACACTAAGTGTATTTTCTGCAGTTCTGTTAATATTTCTCTTAATAATTTCATGCTTTATGTATGGTATTACATGACGTTCTTCCAATTTGTTCATATAATACCTCATGACGATCGGAATACATACGCGATTCCTGTTATTTTTGATAATCCTAACTAAAAATAGTCTGTAAATTTGCCGTTAGTACATAGCCGAATATCAATTATAAAATATAATGTAACTATTATAATAGGTGTGATACAATATACACTCTCATACTTGCAATCTCATTATCACTGCGATAGTAGTTAGTCTCATGTTGATTTATTATTTAATATATTGCTAATGGTGCAACTAATCGTATCGTAAACGGTGAGTCGCAATGGCGTGCTTATTATGCTCGTCAACCGTTATTCTGACTACTTTTGCAATGTACACGCGTGGGTTACTCAAAATATTTGCATGAAGCGATAAATGTTTTCGGTGAAATTAATGTCGATAGGCAGTTTCTTCCTGTGGGACACTCTCAGGAAAGCGCAGTATATTGTATAAACTTTGTTACTAAATAACCGTTTATAATAATGTGTACATATATATATATATATATATATATA
>QKQZ01040386.1:0-34741 GCA_003595255.1 Solenopsis fugax
ACCGGCCACATCCGGTCGCGGCCGCGTCCCGCGCTGCCGCGCTCACCTACTCCATGAGTGATCTGCTCGGTGTTCAGGGCCTCGACATGGGCGCCGTTTACCATCCGATACCCACGATCGGCCTATGACCAACGATACTCACGCCTCTTTCGCGGCCGCAATAATTGCAGCTTGTCCAGAGGTGTTCATATTGTACGTCCGTTGTTTTTATTTCTATTTTTTTTTTCAATCGATCAGTCGTCCTTCCTTTCAATGTTGCTTATCTCGGCAACCAGATTTTTACGTCTCGTTGTAGTGTATCGTCGTGAATTTTACAATTACATATACCAAAGGACGACGTAATGTAGTAACATGATTTTAAATCGCAAATGCAATACTCTTCCTCAGTCTTGTTAAAAGATAACATTTTAATATGTGCCAAAATTTGTAACTTTGGATAGATCGATTTAGATTATATAAATTATAAAGTTTGAGAAACTCAGTAGATTGGATACACTTACATAAAAGAAATATATATTTTATCAAACCTTTTTAAGACAAAATTGGCCAAAGAAGTCAATTATTCTTTATGTTTCGTATTTATACAATCAATTGTAGCGATAGATTTTAGAAAAAATGTCGCTGAAAAAAAATTAACCTCTTATAATAAATGAGTTATTTTCTAATGAAATATTACATTAGATTAAACAACACTTTACCCATTCCTCGATTGAGACTGTTCTAGTCTTCGTTTTAAAATGAGTAGTCAACGAAAAAAAAACGAAAGTATTAATTAATATATATTGATCAGAGTGATGAAATGACCGGGTGATAAATATCAATTTCAAAAAGTGCAATATCGTAGATTTAGGAAGACCGTTCTTATTTACCTGTTCGAAATACATATCGAGAACGCGATATTTCCGCGGAGCTGTTCGCGGTTGGCAATGTTCGGCGAAACTGTGATCGTAGAAGCAGAAGAGAACGCGTAGCGAATTGCAGATTTAATCGACGTAGTAGTACCTATGGGGCCTCATTTTCTCGTAGTGAAGAAAGTAGATACACGTAGAAACGAGACAAACGTATCACAAAAGACTGGTAGTTATTTCGTAGATAATTAGTAACGCGCAGGTAGTAAGACAATAAACAAAGTGTTCAAATATAGAGAGAAAACGGACCGAAATGATCTAATGTTGCTCAACAAATAAGTCGCCGTCGCGTCGAACCTATCTCCTTATTGTCTTTCGATTTATAAATGTACAATGTTCACAATGAAATAAAGATTTTTAAAAGTATTTACTTTTCAATTAAACATCTTTAAATTTGAAAATAAAATTTATATAGACTATGTGATGGATCTTTCGAAAAAAAAAAAAGAAATAAAAAAAATAGTTTATCCTGAAGTTTTCTAAAAAACATAAAATACATTTCTCTGTGAGTTACACAAACATTTCTGTATTTTTTAATAAAAAATATATTTTTAAATAAATTATTTAAAAAAAAAATCAGAAATACATATATGAGAATTAAAAAGTCAATAATAATTCAAGATATCGTGCACCGTTAGTTTAAGTTTAATAAAATTATTAAATACGCTTTAAAAATAAATAAAATCATACAAAAATATTTTCTTTTACATGTTAATGAAGATAAGCAAAAGATGAACGAACAGTAACTGTATAAGTCGTGTCTAACTATATAAATCTCAATCATCTATCGACGTTGAATAATTGAGTTCTCGGTGTCCATCACACTTACCGTTAAAAGCACTTCAATTAAAACACCGTAGAAATTAACGCAGACATCGAGTCTTCAACGAAGGCGGAATGAAAGAACAGGAAATCGAAAGACAAGGTGAGCGACAATTTTCAGGTCACCCCGCTGGGGAAACAAAACAACAAGTCCTCAATGGAGATTGTATGTTCGTCGTTCGGCGGCTGTCAATTCGTTAGTAGAACCTAGTTGAAATTTTAGCGTTTCGAACAAAGCTCTAATGTAGAAATTGTCGTCTGCGAGGTTACGCGACAAGACCGGATGATATAATTAAAAGCCGCGATGGAGGATATGGAAAAAAAATGCTCGCGTTTCGTGGCGTATTTTCGAACGTCTTTAAAAATGATAGAATATTTTTTCGGGGCGAAACAATCGTTCGTTCATATAGCGAACGTGCTCTTCGTCGAGGCCGTTGATTACGAATATTTTATCAGAAAATTGAAATAATATAAAAGAGAAAAACACCATTCCCCTTCCCCTCCCCCCAGGTAGTGGTTTGTCGCGTATACCGCTCGCGAGCATGCGAGCGATAATTGAAGGAAATCAATTAGCGGCGCATGCCGACGCAAATTGATCGGCGATGCGACAAGAGGACGGTTAGCGCGACGGGAGCCCGCAGGAAATGGTTAGCGACACGTGCACTTCTCATTTGTCGCGTCTTCCGGAATATTTTTCGCAAGTGACTTCATGAAATTTCATAATGTCGAAGCAAGAAAGAGAACTCAATGTTCTAGACGATATATAAAGATACTCAAAAGGAAAGACACGAACTCTATCGGCACTATTTATATGTATATAAATACATACGTGAATCTATATACATATACGTATATACGTATAATATATTTATATTCTATACTTGTATAGGGTGTCACAAAATTAGCGGTACATGTCTTACTGGCATTAAAAGTTAAATCAAAAAGAAAAAATTGGATGATCTTGAGAGAAATGAATTTTTAGAATGTAAATTAATGGCGAGGCTTGAATTTCAAGTTATATATAGGTATAAAGATAAAATTATTCGAGACTTAATTATTGTTTTACATTGGAATTTAAAACAACAAACAGTAGTTCTCACAATCAAATTGTTGGCAAAAAATATAGATACCAGTAATGCATACCAGTGGTTTTCGGACGCTCTATACTGATACGTACCTAACGATCCATTATAGATTACGCCAGACAATATATACGTTATATTGTTTTGTATCTTATCTATTTGGTATTAATGCCATAGCATTTGATATTAATATCGATATATTTTGTGAGCCGCATCACACCTTATAGTTTTTTGTAATAGATTAAACAGATATACATATCGGAGCCTATATATCTATCTATCTCTACATATCTAGGTAATTAGGTAAACATTTGTGTTGTTACCAGACCTTAGACATTACTGAGACTCTAGGCGCTCTAGGTTCGATTAGTTAGAGCGAATCAGTTTTGAGCGAATTAATATACTATGTACACGTTCCTACCGTTGAGACTACTAGTGAACTATAGCTTTTGGGAAGTCACTATGATATCGTTAGTTTAGATAATACTTTAGGCGCTCGTCTTCGCGGAAGAGCGTGCACTCGCTTCCGTTCGTTGATGAAGAATTGCTCTCACCGAGGAGAGGCAAAATTTGGCCTCCGTCGTAACACATTCCCACTCACGTTTGCTTCCGCAGAATTATTCGCGAGAGAGGCGAGATAAAGCGCACAGTGCTCGGCATCTTCCGCGAAGAATACGCATTACCAGCGGCTTCAAAGAGACCTATTATATTGTACCTATTACTTAACGAGCTACGTTACACAGTTACATTTATATTACGTTATACGTAATATTATACCTCTCTATATAGGATACATACTAAATATATATCGTGCGTATACCTGTCTATACCTAATGCCTCAGCTCCCGTATATCCTATATACTCATATACTACTTGTTACATAGTACTTAATTCTCTTCTTAAGCCGCATAGCACCGTTTATCTTGATAATAATGCGTGAGACGTGTGTCCTAGAAAGTACGTACTTAGCCAGAGAGGCGCAACACTGTCAGTTTCGTAAGTAGACCAGACCTTGAAGGTTTCAAATTGTTGGCCTTTGTGACACTTGGGCCGGATTTTGGGTTTCACGGGAATGTAGAGTATGATGTCTTGCATAATTAGAGTAACGGGGACGCAGAACGATTCGACGGAATGCATCCCCGATACACGGCCTCGCGAATGTTCTCCTTCTCCTCCGAGACGGGGCGCACACTCGCACACATCGAAGGGGCAGACATAAAATTCTAGTGAGAGTAACTCAATGAATTCCACATTGCCGAAGCCATTGATGTGACGTAAACGTTAATCGACCGGCAACTCGATCGTAAACTCGAGCTGAAACAGACTTTATGCGCTCCTCGGAACTGCGAGAGACTGTTAATGTTAATACGTCGTTCGTAAACGTCTGCTCTACGTGAGATCGATATGTTGCATCTGAGAAAGTACAGGGTGTATTATATGTAGATGCCATATAGAAAGCACGCGCATAATTCGCGCAAGAATTATTTACATAGTATCGTCGAGACCTATTCACGTGTTTCGATGAAACGACAAAGGTATATCTATATAATGCTGCAAACGATTCCATTGAGATAAATGCGAGATAGTGCTCGACGTACATACAAATCTTATTATTGTAGCTCAGAAGAGTTTAGAAAGCCATTAAGACAGAGAAAAAGAGTGCAAAATGATAGTAAAATACCATTGAGCGCTTGACGTAATCAAAACCAGCCCGGTAGAGAGACTTTAGGTACGGAATTACTAATACTCTATTAATATGTATCAGTGTATTTTAATGGCTAGAATAAACGCTCTTATACTTTTTTCCATCTGCGTAATATTGTGAGAGCAACGTCGATATGGACACTAGCATAGTGAGTCTAGTAGTGTAGTATTATTGTGGTCGGTGTTTTTTTCAATATTGTATCGTCAATATAAATGTGGTAGTGGTGCCGGTGCTATGCCACTCACACATACAATAGAAAAATAAAAATAGAACACACGCTACACGTGTGTACTGTCCGATTATTCCGCAAATCTGTCAACATTTGCGGAAGATATTCAGGTGGTGGCATATTACCGACCCTTATAGTCGATATCTAATAAGCTATATAGAGAGCCTAGCAAATATTACTTAACGGTAAATAATTAACTAATACCTTTGGAGGCTACAATAACCATAGTTTATAGGAGGGTTTATTTTGTCGTAGAATTGGAAACACCTCGGCCGCGCGTAGTTACCTAGTACCTTGTCATACAGTTTAGAAAATGCGCTATATAGTCGATGCGATATACATATATACATAGTGAGAATCTTAGTTGTGTGGTCTTTTGGATTAGTATCGAATTATGAAATTTCATGAATGCCTTGATCTCTCTATCATTCTATTTTTCTCATTCTTTCTCTTTCTCTTTCCCTCTCTCTCTCTCTCTCTCTCTCTTTCTCTTTCTTTGTCTCTTTCACACTCATTTTCTTATATTCTGATTAACCTAGAAAGCTTCTAATCCTATTTCTTATCTTATTTCTTTTTTTACGTTCTTTTTTATCGTTTGGACCTAGTCATCCTTTACACTTAAATCCCGACGAATTTCTGCAACGCTTCGCTTCATACTTAACTTATCTCCGTGTACATATTCTTAAATGTTTACGCCTTTTTTCGCCTGTTCGAAGAAATATATTGGTCATGTAAAACTTGGCGGAAATAATTGACATGTAGAAACTTTTTACTTCTGACACGTAGTTTATTTCGTAAGTTTTCGAGCGATCAATATCTTTCTTCGTACGTAGTTGCAGAAATTTTGATGGAGACTTGAAATCGTTGCACTAACGAGCATATAATATAAATAAAAAGAAGAAATCTCGAAAAGAAAAAAGAATTTATAAAAATGAGCAAAACAAGTATTCACGATACATCGATCTATCTCGAAATTACATTTTAATCGAGTTTGTTTTTTTTTATAGATTTTATGTGGTCTCTGGGAGCATTACCTGATGGTGAGTATTTGAAATATGTACTGACTAGTAAAGAATTCGATACCTATTGACGAGTCGCTATTACAGACACAACTAAAGTAATAATGATGCTATCCGGTTCGACAGCCTTGATACATATTGCCTCTTTCATCTATTTGCTTTAACATACATTTTATCTATAGAGTATCTTTCAATTGCGACTGATGGGAATCATATGTAAATATTAGAATTTAGCGGATTAGTTATTAACCTTTCATTAGCTTTTGCATTAATGGAAATTTAACCCATTTAGCAGAATAGATATGACTATAACTCACAGATATAACTTTATAAATTCAACCTAGCAATTAGCAGAGTAAATACAATTTTTATCGTTTTCTATGTTTTCAACGAATTACTATCATCGATTCAATGAAATAATTCGTCAAATATTAAGAAAGTTTTTCAATAGTTTCAGTTTTTAATAACTTTATAAGTTTTCCTACAAAAATAAGATAACACGAGATCTTTTAAACTTTTTATAAAATTGAATTGAATAATAGATGATATTCTTGAACGCTTTTTTAATTTTCACTTTTTAGTAAAACAATAGTTTTTGATCTTTTTAAATATTTTTTTATAAAAATATATCTTTACATTTCATATTTCTTTAAATTATTCAAAATATAAATTCAGCAAATAACACTAAAACATTAAATAATTGAAATCACATGTGGAACAATTATCTCAAGATACGTCTGTAAAACGGTACTGAAAACAAAATTATACATCCCTTTATTGACAAACATTTATAGTTATAATAACGTAACAAAAAGTGCGAAAAAGCTAAGAGATTTCTTATGCTTATCAGCGTTTATGAAAAGGCGTTGCCACGAATGTTTACGCTGTCTCAAATGCCGAGAAGACTAGTGAGTTACACGGAAGTAACAAGTGTAACGGAAATTTTCCTTGTGTTCGCAGGTTTCCCAGCGGCAGCGTACGCGGCATACGCGGCGGGCCGCGGCTATTCTGGGTACCCTAGTTTCGGATTACCCTACCCGACAGGTAACCACCTTAGCCTTAACCACCTTAACCACCACAATGCGGCCCACATCGCGCCCCTGAACTTGAACTTGAACCTCATACAGGCGCAGCCGGCGCCCCATCATAATCCGCCCACCCCGACACCGCTCTTTTACCATCCCAATCTGGACCTCTACAACGCCATGCCTCTGTGAACTAACTCACTGATTAACTATACCGATAACGAGCTGTGCGCGCACTCTAACCCATCGCTACACGCTAACTGACTGTGCTGTCGCTTGGTCCATCCGATCCCATCGCGGCGAGAGAGCGTGTTGCAACGCGATAATCATGAGGTGAGAGACAGCCCCATGTTTCCCGAGGGTGATTCGGGCAGTTCGAAAGCACGTTGAAGATACGCATGCAATGCGCACGCGGCAGTTGTCGAGAATCCTCGAGGATTCTCCGCAGAGACGTACTACACTAAACTTTCTCGAGGGACAAAGCGATTCTCCGTTTCGGGATCGTGAGTTATTGAACTGGACGACGGACGTCCGGAACGCAAGCAGGTTCCGCCGAAAGCGCGTTGCTATTTGCACGAGGAATAACGGGAACGGACGGGACCGGCGAGAGATTCCTTACAGTACGGATGATTCTCCTCTTTAAAACAAGGAGAGTTCCGATTTCGTAAAGTCTTTCGTTGCTCTCGACAGTACGCGAGAGAGTCATGATAAGATATATATACAAGCGAAAAGGAAACGGGGAAAAATGTTACACGTCGTAAGAAACTTCGCCTAGTTATAGGATATTCGGGGATAAATTATTAATGTCTAGCAATGTCAGCTCGCGGCCGACGGCGACGGTTGCTCGGCTGCAATATCGCTTCTCTATGAAAAAGTTTGTATATTATTGGAGTGCTTATTCAATACTCGTCGCGGTGTTGGTTTCGCGTATTTTTTTAATAAAAAGAACACTGTCGGACAACAACCAGCGATGAAAATTGTACAAATCGAATAGTTAGGCTAATATATCAAAGTTACCCCGTTATGTTAAGGTTTAAGAACACCAAGAAAAAAAAATTTGTTAACCTTGATAAACATCAAGTAACATCTTACTCTACTCTGTATTCATCTGCATATTAATTAGCAGGACCTTCGACAGATTTCACAACGATTACTTCATTATACATTTTTCTACTATATTTTGAAATGATATTTTTTAAAGGAACAATGGATTCCAAAGGATATAAATAATCTATTCTCTTTCTCTTTCTCGTTCTGCGGTAGACAATAAATCACCGAGTGTTTGCGAAAAAGTGTGTTGTGCTACCCGTGGATTCGGAATTTATTGAGCTGTTATAGCTACGGTGCACTATTGATTCTCCCTTTGCTGTGGTTATCATTTTTAAAGAATTCAAAATCTCAAAATATCGCAATGTATATATATGTGGAATAAGAGTATATGTGGGTAGAGAAAAAAAGATACGTATAGATTACGCCGAGTGCCAAAAATGCCTCATGGAAGTATTCGAACGTTTTATTCGATTTAATATAGGCGTATTATCGTTTGAATACTTTGGTAAGCCGCTATGTGAAATCAATCATTCCTTTCAATAACGAATATATCCCAATAACAATCTCAATAAAAGCAAATATCCAATCAATGTCCGAATTCATCAGTAAATACCACTAAATATTGAAATAGCCGATAAAAGTTATCAGAAAATACTTTTACTTTTAAAGCATTTATTAGCCAAAACTGTGCAGGGGGAGAGCGTACAGTAAAACCAATATTATATATTTTGTGAATACACGTCGATATTTTGAAAATCGACGATGTCACCAAAATTGAGTTCAAATTGTTCAGAGCTGTTTGGCTCGGATCGTGAAATCGATCGCGATATAAAATGTGTGTAGATGGAACGGGGTAAAATGTCATTGTTGATATCTGGCAAGGGTAACAAGTACGTATCGATTGACAATGATACGCGAGGGACCGCATCGCGGTCCACTTTGACTCATACATACGAACACACCAACATACACGCATTCAGCTATTGGCATACGTATACGATTGCAGCGATTAATAGGATGTCTACGGAAAATGAGCACGTCCATCTTTCGATATCGATCTGTTGAAATCAGAATGAATGATAGCTCGTGGGCGGTTCTTTCGTAGTCGAGCCTTCTTCATGACGTATTCGCGAAATGAAAGTCACAGATTGCACTTGAATATATTCGGGGGAAATGCATCTCTTTTCTATCGCAATATCGTGATTGCCTATCGTAACGCTCGATGAACAGAATTGAAGCATAGTAAATCGTTAGTTTGCTCTATCGCGAATTATCAAACTTATCGGTCTGTATCGATTTGTTTCTGCAAATTTTCCTTTCAACAATATCGAATTGCTATCTGTATTTTTACTGATGTTTATTTGTTATTATTTCGGAGATTTTGTTATTTGATTTTGTTATATAAAATTTGAAACGAGGTAGAAATATATTGAATGTAACAAATATGTGTTTAATAATACTGGAACTTTACTACGTAACCAAAGAGTTAAAATGAAAACCATAAAAAAACCATGATGCTTTTATTGATAGTTTCAAAAAGGAAGACAATTTCACCAACAATTACGTCAAACTAACTTTCATTTAAAATTAAAAAATAATTATCATTCTCCTCTTGATTTAAAGCTTTCTGTATAGATAGCTTCTAACAGTTTGCGCGATTTTATCTCGGCTCTCCGCGTATGAATTGTTATTATGACTATAATGCTTTTTTAAATATTTCCTCACCTCCGTTAACATCTATTAAGGCATTGCGCACTTTATCGCTCTCGTGAGTTATGCTTGCTTGCCTTCGTCATTTCTCGCCTGGTAAACGTACGCACGCTTTGTTCCACGTGTTCCACGAAAGGCGATTGCGATCGAAACTACGCACCCTTCCATCCCACGTAATTTTAACCCTTACACGCGGCTTGCCGCTCCTCCATGTCAAGCATGTAAAGCAGTAATAACGTCACGTCATTAGCGTCGGACAAACTGCGACCGGTGCCCCGTCGCGATCGAGATTAATTAGCGCTGGAGATAGCGTCGGCCAATGATATCGCTTCAGAGACCGCTTCAAAAAAAGAACGAAAAGCGATTCTTATTGTCTCGAGAAATTGAAACCTACGTTCCTATGTATATCGATTCTTAAAACAAAACATGGGTGGGAAGAGAACTCATAAATAATGTATAATGTTTTTCGGACGTTGGCCCATCCCTCAAAAAGCCTGTCCTCCCCTGCCCCTCCTACCATCTCCTTTCTCGATCCGATCCTCACTTTCCTCCAGGGATGTGCTCGATGCTCCCAGAATCGTTTCCAATTTTCCTCGACACTCGCTACTTAACGCATTTGAATAACTTTTCGGGATCACCCTCGCGGCTACCTTTCCACTTTTCGCCCGTTCCCGATTTCCCAGCCCGGCTTGTGTGTCTTATTGCGTACAGTTCACGAGGCATGGTGGTAGAAGGAAAAGTGGATATCATCCGCGATGATTGATCGCCATAAAGAAGAAACTCTTCGCCACCCCCCCCAGCCCCCTAGTCCGCCTCCCTCAATGTATTCCCAATGTCCGAAAAACATTCGTCGGTTAAGCCACCCTCTTCGCAAACACGGGAGCGGGGCGATCTTCCACATAGGAACGAATTCAACGTGGGGTAGAAAAGATATTTCTGGGTAGAGGGGGCGGCGACGTATACTCGGGATATATTCGCTTCGTGGAGAATTTCTTCACGAAAGGTCTTCTGCTCGAACGTTTTCGAACTGCAAATATTCCGTTGCTTCGAGAGAAGTCAAACGGTAGCCGTGATTTAACGATCGTCGCTAGGCATTCACCTTCGTGTCACGAAACGAAAACGCAGAACGAGATCGCTTCACGATGCGAACTGAATTTGAACCGTGTCGCGTACTTCGTATATTGATAAATAAAGATAAATCTTTCGGCAAAATTACAGATGAAGGGGCAGGAGCGCGAAACATTGTTCTTATGCAGATCGAATCATTTTTGCAAATGAATTATTTTTTATTATGTCATATAAAATGTTAGATCTCACGTTATATATATTTTTACGAAATTTTAACAAAAAGTTATCTTTTTTTTATTTCAATTTCCGTTACTTAACTATCCCTTCGTTAAAAATTTATTTTATATTAATAAAGAAATAAAATTTTGTTTCTATTTTAATGCTTTCAACGTTAAACTTGATCATTATAATCCATGTTTCATAGAAAATATATATTTCAAATACACTTTACGTATATATGCTTTAGAGAGATACACATTGCATGAATGAATAGTGTATCAACGTTTAATGATGCTTGTAGAGATACTTGATATTGTGTGACATTGTTGTGATCATTAACTAAATTCCGAGTGTAGTAACACCAAAATTACGAGCAAATTGTCACAAATCTGATCCTCCTGTTTGCCCCTTCGAGTCATGCTTTTCAATTCAAGATGGATGAGATGTTTAGTACGTCAGCATAATATTATACGAGTACAGCAAATTCACTCTAGTTACGCTGCAAGTTTTCGTAGAGCGAAAGAGAGTCTATTTGTTAAATATTGACGTGAAATCAGTGAGTTTCAATTACGGTTAAATCAACGAAAATACGCTTTCATTCACAAGTTAATCGATTAAGGTTTACATAAAACATTATCGAGAGATACAGAAGTTAATTGATAATTATTTCTATACAATTTCTCAACGTTTAAAAACGCGTAACACTAAATGATTAGCCTCTCAAATTCTACTTGAATCTTTTTTTCCATTTTTTCCCAATTTTATCAATATTCACTTACAAAGAAACATTCCCAAGTGTGAATTTACCCTTGATTTTATCCTCATGTGTAAAGCAATTTTCAGCTTTTTTTGTTATATCTCAAAAACTATTCAAGATATCAAAAAATATTTTATACAAAAGTTTTACCATAAAATTACTTCTATTCATTCCCGTCAATCATATTTTTTAAAATTAATTATTAAAAAAAATTTTTTTTCAAAAATTATTAAAAAAAAATTATTAACGGGAATGAATAGAGATACTTTTATTGTAAAACTTTTGTATAAAACATTTTTTGATATCTTGAATAGTTTTTGAGATATAACAAAAAAGTTGAAAATTGCTTTACACAACAGGGGTGCTTTTACTCCTTAAAATCGTTTTTGGGCAGTAACTGATATTTTCTAAATTTATCTATTTATGTAACCTATATATATACAAAGTTTCATTAAAATCAGAAATTCACACTTGGGAATGTTTCCCTGTTAGTCACGTATACTAAAATTTTCTTAATACAGCAAATAATTTTCATAAACAACATGAAATATTTTTCAGTTTCAATGCAGAAGAATTTAAATGAACGTGAGGCACCGTTCTCGCAGTTTGTCCGATGATATATTAGGCATCTAATAAAATTCGAATCAATTTATTATTCTAAGGTAGTACTTTATATCTCTTTTCGATATGTCAAACCGATGAAAACAAGCGACGCGAGAGAGTAATGATGGGTAACCGCAAAACAGTAACTTAAAGAAGACCGAGAAGCGAGAGAAGAAACCAGTGACTTAAGAAACCGATAGTAGTTTCAGGTACTTTGGGACTATCTTCTCTATTCCGCGAAGTGTAGAATAATTCCTTAGCAAGAAAAAAAGAGCTGCCATGTGAACCCGCGGAATAGTCGAATGGTGACGTTAAGAGGAAGAAAAGCTCTTAATCCTTAAATAAAGCGAGAACCATCGGGGAAAAAAATAAAACAAAGAGGGAAACATGGAGAGAGGGACAATTGTACCGACTTGTTTTTCTTATGATACGCGCTAATAATTGCCCCGGTCAGTTGGATCGTTCCTCGATTCGCTCGCGGAACGAGTAGAACTGAATCCTTTTAGCTCGTGTGACCGCCTTTCTTACGAGAAAATAACAAGCTGCAACGTCTCCATATTTTTCTCGGGATAACGCCGCTTGAGTAGACAGCGTAACGATGACGACGACAACGACGACGATTTCCTCTTAGAATGCAAACGCAGTAACGAGCTTCTTCTCTTCCTTGCCCGAAGAAAAGGGGGGTAGTCCCTGACGCCTCATTGGACATCAGTCGGTTTTTCAGAGAAACTCGAAAAGGATACTTCTTTTCTTTTCGCCGGCTTACTGCTTGTCGGCGTGCACGGACTTCGCAAATATATCGGACTTTTTTCCCTCCCGTCGTTTTTTTCTCGGCAAATCGATTCATGTGGGGATCTGTTCTATATAAAGGTCAATTCGGATTTATACGGGTAAATGTTAGATTATTTGAATCTCGGAGAGGACAATTGCGTAAAGGATAAAATTGATGCATACATTGTTGATAAGAATCTTTTGTTATCCACTTATTGTGCGACTGACGTCAATATGATCCTAATACAATTGTTCTTTCAAATTTTCGTTCGCGTTCAGATTTTACTATGTGTTGAACAATCATACACTGTGTCGTTGCTAATTAACATTGCCATTTAATAAAATCAGAATGTCATGAAATTATTTTAAACCAAAATATAATAGATATTTTTAAAATATAATATCCTAATTTAAATTATTTTAAGAAATTCTAATTTAGAGAACGTATTAAACAGTAATTGTGAAAATATTTATACAAGTATTAACTCAGTTTTAGTAAAATTATTCGTTTATATCAGTCATTGTTATGTTATACAATATATCTATAAATACTGTTTGAAAAACGCTCTTTCAAACTCGGTATATTCTATTCATATTCGCATTCGATTAAGGAGCGAAAGGGAAAGAAAGAGAATAAGGGAAAAGAGGCAAGAGTTTTACACGTACGTACACGCGAATCGAAACTCAGTACTTTCATCGGAGAGTAGGGAAAGGGTGGGAGGGCAGCTGCGGCGAAGCGGAAGGGTTGTACGTGAAGCGGAGGAGGGAAGAGGGTGGCAGAGGCGCACCGTCGTATTTCACAGTCATTACCGTAACGTGTTACCGTGCGCGCTCGTTGCGCCACGCAATAAATCGTCGGTTACCGTTACTATGGCGGTAAGGGGGTAGGAGGGGTTGCGAGAGGGAGATGAACACGAGGGGGGTTATTGTGGAACCTCAACCCGCCACCAGTGCCAGTGCGTTTCTGCTAACCGTTCGCAATGGCACGATCGCGACCTCCTTTCCGATTCTTTGCACTTGAATCTTTCCCGCTTTTTGCATCTTTTCTTTGCACCACAAGATAGTTTAACCTTTGAACATTCTGGATAATTACACGTTGAGCATTGAAACATTTCTATTTAATCAATAGCCATGATTTTTAAATTTACACTGTTTTAATAAAAAAGACATGATATTTTGGAATCTAAAAATTAATTTATGAGTATTTATGTCACGTTTGTAATTAAAATTTTGTTTTATGCAACAATTATAAAAAACATTATTTCACTTTATTCGTGTTTACTTTTCTTGAATCCTTTAAAGTTTTATAAATTTTAAAAGCGTTTGTGTGTTGTACATCAAAGCAGCATTTACAACGCTGTTATAACAGTGCTACATAGTGTTTCTTTGCCAGGTTTCCCTGCGATCTACATTCGCTACATCTTTCATTTTCTCTACCGGCAATGTCTAGAGTCTAGAACACCGCGACGGAGAGTTCAGAACGCAAACAACAGTGCGATTGCTCCAATACCCGCGAATTAATACCACGACAAGCTCGATTCGCGCCACTTTCCAGAGCGCGTCATTACGTTCTGTTGCACGTTGCAGTGTATGATTTTACTTTTTTTTCCCCCTTTTATTTCCGTTTTTATGTTCCTGGCCTTTGTTTCGTTCCATTGACGACAATGCACATAACTCTCGCGCTTTCCGCCTTCTCTCTTCCGTCGTTTCCGCGTTCGGTCTTTGTTCGACGCGAGCGGACGGATTCGTTTCCATTCGCGAGTTCAAATCGCGAGTAGAAGCCGCCGGAAATAAAACGTGGTAAACGGGAGAGGGTCAAAGAGGGGAATTTCGATTATTCCTGCTGCAGTTTTCTCGCGGACACGTGCGCGAATCGATTACGACTTGTCTTAAATCTCACTGGCGAGAAAGAGTCATGGATCCGGTGCAACAGTGCTTTGCGCCTATAAAAATGCAATCAACAGGAAGCAATGAAAAAGAATTGATATACAATGTTGTCGTATTTAAACATGTAAATTTACGGTGAGTACTGACACTGTGAATATATGTATATACATAAAAACACACCTTACTAATTATAGTTCTTCAGTGTACAACAGAGATTCACAACCATGTTGTTACACACAAATATATCTAATGCAGTTACTAATTACAGTAATATCTAACGAAAATATATAATACAATAAATGATATTAGAGCGAACGGTATTTTAATTTGCCTATCGGTTGGATATCGATACTTAAACGTAATCAAAACGTATAAATTCCGAATATTGCAAAACACAAGAAGTTTTTGCAATGAAATATCTGCATTGCCACTATGTCATCGAAACGATTTGATGGAACGCAGAATTAATGCTTGATCTTTTCGACCGTGTGATATCGGGCGCGAAAAGCTCTCTCCTTCTACGCGTTTGCCGACAAGAGATATATTTTCTATGGGTCGCACTATATCGTCATGTGTACATCTCGCTATACTATACATATATACACAAATATATATATATATATATATATGTATGTATATATATGTGTGTGTATATATATATATGTTGTAAACTGTTGTACATATCGTTCGTAGCGCGAACGGCAAGGCTAAGGTAATACGTTATAGCTTAAGGAAAACCTCGACTCCACGCTAAGAATTCCAAATATCCGAAGCTTATATATAACGCGTGCCGTTTCCGGAGATTTACGATATCGCCGTCATGCGAGAGACACATATAGTATACACGACGGCACCTGCTCGCGTCCGGAACACAAATGCAAACTCGCCCTCGCAATGAGTTGCGTACAAACACGTGCGCGCGCTCGGGAGCGCTCAAGACTTCACCCTGGAAATGCACTGGGTCACGAAAGTCTGTACGTACGCCTGAAGAAGCTTCAAGAAAATGTCAGAACTGATATAAAGTCCTGCATTTTTGAAGTATTCTCGGTAGTAATGAAAGCCTTCCGGAAAAATACGTTGAGCTCAGAATTATGCGAAATTAAAATAGCGATATATATCGTTACTCACATTTTCCCCAACTTTTTGTCAATAAGCTCTATACAAATGCGTGTAATTGTTATATATGTAAATGTATATTTCTTGCGTGTGCGAAAGTACTTGTGAATGTTTTATAAGATGTTTACAGTTTTATTATTTTTATTCATGTTTCATTCGATAGGTGGAAAAATGTTTAATTCAACGGAAGAAACTGGATTTAATTACATTATTAGTTCTGCATATTTTGAAGTTCTCCATATAAATTTATTCTCCATAGTTCTCCGTATAAAATTAAAATATTTGCCGATATTTCCATTTTTCACTTATAATTCTTAATATTTTAATAAGTTTTCTCAAACAAACAATGTTACTATATTTCGTATGCAAATTTATTTCGATATATATATAATATATATATATAGTTCGATGTTTTTTGAGAGTATCTTGTAAATACGCGATTGTACAGTCATTTATTCATATCACACATCATGTATACACAGTATAAATAAAAGAATGAACGATATATACAAATAAATATAAATATATATGTATACAGAGCGATACAAAGCGCGAATGATGTAAATTAATGTTGCTCATATTTGTTAAAACATGAGTCTTGTGAATTATTAATTAAATATCAATAGTTTCTACAACGGCGATCAGTCGTCGGTGATAAATATGGAATCGCTACGATTAATGTGCGACACTATTTGCCGAACCAGTCTTCATTGTTCATTAATAGAATCAGAATAATTTCACATTTTCAATAGAAATGCCGCAATACCTAATAGATTATATAGTTCATGAAACTAAACCAAAAATTTTTGAAAATTTCAATTGTTAAGATGAATATATGCAGATAATCTTCAATTTCAATGCAAATTTTTCTGATATCGTTCTAATCGATGCGCGAATGTAGCAGAATTATAATCCGAGATAATGAGCTGACATTTTCGTGCGAAAATACGCTCCGATTTTTGCAATTATTTGATAAAATTGAACATTATTTTGCGGTTGATTATATAACTATGGTGCTCATACTATTTAGTATGAAATAGAAAAATTACTGTGCGAAATAATATTTGCGTGGACTAATATAATTTTTATTTCGAAAGACTCATTAGGACTTAATAGTCAATTCCATTTATTTCAATTTTGAATTATTTACCTATTGGAAAGCATCGAGCTATTTCGATTGTAATGAATAGCTCTTGATGAAATCGCCTATAATTTGATAACTCGGAATAATCCTTCGCTGTTAACATAAACCGCACAAATTTTGTCAGCTTGTACATGTCGCGTTAAAGTGAGGTGCCATCTCCGTTATCATCGAAAGGTTAATCCGAGAATGTAACCGTATTGTCTTCCCAAAATCGTGCAACAAACGAATGTTTTTGTTACTGGTCGTCGAAAGTCAAATTTGAATTTTCTGAAACGGCTTGTTCTCACGTGAATCGCTTGACCGGAAATTAAAAAATGTTCACAGACGCATGGCTGGCAAACTCTGTGGTCCTTCGTCAAGCAAAGCGTCGCCTGCCTCTACCCCCATTCCATTAGGTACTGCCAAACACAAGATTCTAAAAAGTAACGAACAAATACTACACGTATTTACACACATGAAGCGCGCGCGCGCGCGCGCACACACATACACACACATACACGCACGTACGTACGCATCGCGTGTATGACACACACGAATACCTTCGGCAGAAATATCTCGCGCGAAAAAGTGCTCGCCTTCCTGCAAAAGCATTCACTCTCAAGCAAACAGGAACGAAGGAACGGCAAGGAAAGAAACGGGTAAACACGTAAATACCGAAGCAAGAGAAAGAGAGAGAAAATATAGGGCATGTAAAAAAATGAAACAGATATGGAAATTGAGCGACGAGATTTAATGGCTCTTCGATGGAAGTCGAGTACTACCCAACTTCTCTCTCTTTCTGTCCTTTCGCTTTATCTTCTTTTCATTCGCATAGAGATAGACAGATTTCTGTATTCCTTTGTCGTTACTTTGAAAAGCGCCTAAAAATGGAGATGAGTGCACATCCGAGTCTGTGATGTTTAATGGCAAGGCTATGTGTATCACGAAATTAAACGAAAATATCATCATGCCCTTATTATTTTCTATAAAATGCAAAAGCATTCGATTTCTCTCTGGTAATCAGAAACGCGAAAATGATAAGAATACGTAAATACCAAAGCAGGAAAAAGAAAGAGAAAATAGGACACATTAAATTAATGCAATGTTCCTATATAGACAAATATAAAATCGAAACAAGGAAACATTTTAATAATTCCGAATAAATATGAAAATAACAATAGATATTTTCACTGTTACTTGGAAATAAAAATTCATATACTGATGCAAAGAAGCAATATTTCATGATGGATTATAATTATTATGTTATTGTATATAAATGCATGCTCTTTCTTTTATTAAATCACGTAAACAACATTTCAAAAACAATATTAATAGTTACAAATTCCAAAATCGAAATCTCGCGATAAACGAGGTAAGGTAGCCTTGCCACTAGCTATCAGCAACTGTTGCCTAGCACAGGAACATAGATATAGTTAACACGGAGATTATGCCGAGATAATTTTTACCCCTTCGTCGTAATGTGTATATGGGGGAGGGAATATAGTAGCTATAATAAACTCACACACGAAACACGTGATAATAATACGTCGATGATGTAATCCGAGATAGATATCTTAATGCGGAGTTACAATGAATCTTAATGAGAACGCAAGCTAGATATAACGACTATACGTAAACAATTAACGATTATCAAAGACCATGGTCAGTTTTCCCTCATGCTTTCCTAAGTCCTTCCCCCACTCTCACCTCCTATCTCTTTCGCCGGTCCATCATTCTTTTTCATTCACTTTAAACTTTAACGCGTTTCTCTCACACGTAGATATTGACCTCACGTAGCAATTCAAGATGTAGCCACGTTCTATGTAATCTCTAAGCTAAACACTTTTAATCGAAAACACTTAGCGTAGGACATATATATGTAGTTATAACGATATAGACGTTTCCGAGTGCCTCGATTACGGCGCCTTGTTGAAGCGGCGCACGTCAAAAATTACGCGTCAATATTCTACAGTCTTGTACAATCTTGAAATTTGCCACCAACGAATCGAAGATACGTATGTTTTGACGAAATAATTCGTAACTACGCCGGTCATAAATTATGCGCGACCATAATTGTTACGTTTAATTACATGAAAATCAAATTTTAGGTAATACGAAGCAAAATGAAACATGTGTGTCCGTAATAACATTGTCCTTCCTCTCTCCAAATGGTACTTCAAAATTCAATATATGGAGAACTCTGCTACTAGCAAATATAATATTTCAATCACAAATTCGTTGAAACTTTTGTAGAGAATTTTTCTTCAGTGAAAGAATAATGGCGCGGGAAAAAGAGTATAATTTATCACCAATTTCTATTTTTCAAGATTAAATATCTTGGCAGCAGGAAATTAGCTTTTTACTAGGATGCCTTATCAGAATATAAATTTCTGTTAAGGTAACGATAGAGCAGGAAAGAGAGCCAGTTTAATGAAGTGAAAAAAGGAATTTGAAGTAAATGATTTGCACGATTCGTTAATACCATAGCCACCATAGCATAGGTTTATCGATTACAAAATTATTAAAGGGGGATTAAATATGCATCGCACAAAAGCATCGCGAACAAGGTGCCGTTGTCGTGGCACGTGACTATTTCTTAATCAGAAAAAAAAGTTACATATTGTGCTAAACGTAGAGTAAGGCATACGTCGAGTTAGGCGAAAGTGAAACGTAAGAAAAAGAGTACCGACCCTCGTAGGAGAGATTAGCATCGAGATAAGCTGCTCAAGGACCGTTGGCCATTTTGCGCTTCTTTATTATTATTGCGCCGTTAAACTCGTTCCAGGCCTTTCCAAAGTCCCGCACTTCCGTCCCTCGATAGAGCGTCAGGAAACCCCAGGAAGCAAGGACGATGCGAATACCAAACGCAATTAAATAGATTTAATGCGCACGACGATAACAGCCATAATCGGGGATTTACATTAAAATCCTCATATATTAATTATACTCTCATTATGTCATAATGCGTCGCGTACGCATTACAGATTTTCATTTAATTAAAGTAATTTTCTAAATCGCTCATACGAAGGCTAACATAAAAGGAATAAAATGTAATTAAGATTAATTAAGGATATTAAAGATATCTTCAAAAAAGAGGAGATTATGCATAATGTACGCGCAAGTCGCGGTGACGCGGTATTTTCGCGTTCCTGCACATTGCACGTATACATTTACCTTCATATGTAATGAAGATTAAGAGTAATTAATTACAGCGCGGATTTATTAACGGTAAATAGGAGGAGCGACGCGAGCGGTGTCGTCGTACTAATTCCTTCTCCTTGCTTTCTCGGTTTCATCCTTCCTACCCCTCGCTGGCCCGCATCCCTCTGGCATTATTCCACCCATACCGCAACGTATTATACGTTCGCGAGAGCTGTGATCGAGTTTGGATTCCGTTGTGTATTCTCGAGTTGTCGTTAATGAAGGTCCTACGAACCATCCGTGTGGATCGCAGGGCGAGTAAACGAATAAGAAAGAAGTGTGTACGAAATATATGTTACGATAAGTCTCGCGCGCATAGAAGGGAGACAGAAGGGCGACGAGCGAATTGTCCGTCCTCGTCCCTAAGACGTTATGGAGAACGCAAATTCACGAAGAGAGCAGCCAGATTTACGCTCGTTCTCGCAAATTGTCTCGTGTTAGAATCATTTTTGCGAATTGCCGAAACATAAATTGTTAAAGGCTTGCATTCGCATACCGGTTTAGCGTTGTGTTTACCCATAAATGCAACCATGTAATTTTCAATCTGTGACTCGAATGACTTATGTGAAAATCTCCAATATTATTAGGAATTTAATACTAAATATATCGGAAATGTTTTAACGGTTTATAAAGTTTGTCTTTAATATTATTCTAAATTTAAGATCAGCCTTTAAAGGTTGCCTAATTTTGAGCTTTGTCTAATTACAAATGCAATGCAGCTATTTAAATAATCTTATTGTTAGTCTTATTGTTGTGTTTATTACGCATTAAACAGTTACATCCAGCACTAAACGCGTGATGCGAATGTAGATCTGAGAGTTTACGAGCGAGACAATTAAGGAGTAAGCTAAACTCAAGAGGAGACACTTATGTCCTGAGCTTATACATTTGTTAACGACACAATGCTTAAATAATATTATTGATACTTTTATGCGCGACTATAGTTCGCTCGCGTTAACATCACCGTCCTGTCCGAAAACAAAAAAATTCGCGATATAAGTGTATTTCGTGAAATAAGTCTTTTGTATATTTCATAAATTTCACTTCTTCTAGATATGCATTTTCGCATAAATATCGAAATTTTCTTTAGATTTTCCCAGAACGGCGCGGTTAATGTTACCGAGCTATGGTCCGATTGTTGCTATTCGTAAGATTGTTGTTAAATCATTATGATCGCGCGTGGATAAAAATAATACTTTGCCCGATCCCGAGAATGACTCTCACGATGCCACTTGCACTCACAGAGCAAATAATAAACGATACTGAAGCGCGTACCAAGCAAGACTACTTGAAGAATTATGAAATATGTGAAATTAAAAAAAAAACAATTGGAGAATGTTTGAAATATGAGAAAATATATACCGTCCAAGATAATATAATGTTTGTGAGAGCAGTATAGCACAGAGTTCCGAAGCCGATTGAGACTCGCAGGTTACGCTTGGGATTGAATTAAAACGTCAATTAGGGGTTAGGAAATGGGAGAAGTTATATAAATATATATTTTGTTTTTAAACAAGAAATTTCTAATATGTTCATTAATCCTTAAGTATCAGAGTAAAAATTATATACATAATATTATTATTAAAATATATAACATTTGTGTGCCATTATTTAATGTATAAAAATGTCTATAATATTATTCTTTCCTCGAACTTGTGTAAGAATTCACGCAATTCTTACATAACTTTTGAATCGAAAAATAATTATAAAAAAGCCTTTTTTAAAAGACATATTAGGTTAGCTTTAATATAAACAAAAAGAATAAAGAACGAATAATTCTATAAAATTCAGGACATGAACTTGAATCATATAAGATGCTGTGGTACTTATGGATTAAGGATGACTGATATTCAGTGAGCTTATATTTTCGCACAGTTAGAATATCTGTACTTTTTAAAATTCATACAAACGAATATTTTTTTAAGTTAACGTTACCGTGTAAATGAGATTTTTACGACTTGCTCAAAAAATCTCTTCAAGTTTTCTTGCACGCGAAATCGTTTTATTCGACAATCGCCAATCTTTCTTAATGCATAAGATTTCGAACGGTATAGAATGAATCATGCTTCCGACGATGCTTCTTTCCTCGGCTTGCGCTATACGCGCCTTAAGAGAATAACACACTCGTGAAAGTAATTAATTTAACAGGCGATCGATGAGGGCTCGGACGATTAATTAGATTACCAAAGACGATAAGACGAGTAAGAAGGTGACGAAGAGAGAACTTGCAGCCGCGAAAGTTTTGTAAATGTCTCGTGGGTACTCAATAACGTAACACTTGATGCCCATCAAAGATCGCTCTGGAACTGAATGAACAGAGTGGGTTCACTTACGCACGCGCGTATACATATTAACACCATGATGTAACGATTCTCTCTGAAGCTCTATTATTATAACGATTAAGAATTATGAATAGTAAATGTCTGTAACAAATAAAAAGTACCACGCAATGAACGAAAAGAAAACATAAAAAGATAGACTTTCTCGATATCGCTAGAAGGAGGAAAAACGAAACGTATGTCTCCTCTCATATATACTCTTACTACCTTTTT
Organism: Solenopsis fugax; assembly: GCA_003595255.1. Lineage (NCBI taxonomy): Eukaryota > Metazoa > Arthropoda > Insecta > Hymenoptera > Formicidae > Solenopsis > Solenopsis fugax. Next base: position 22,848 of record QKQZ01040386.1, read on the forward strand.
CATAGCATGATTATAAGATACTTTAATTTGTCTCTACTATGAGCTAGGTGTCACCTCACACAGATCAGTACAACTTTATTGCAATTACTTGCAATTTTATAAAGAGCAACTGATGTAGCATTTCCTTTCATTGCCAACACTTAAGTTCTTTCAAATTGTGAGAACTTATTATTTGCATATGGTATATTGTGAAGTTAGACTCATTTCGAAATAATATGACATTTAAACATGTACTCCTACATACAATTTGAAGCTAAAACTTCAAGTTAATAACATACATATAAAGGAAATTTGTAGTTATGGAGAGATCCGATCTCTCTCTTTCTCTCTCTCTCTCTTCCTCTTTCTCTCTTTTTATTGAAACCGCGTGCCTTATAAAAAAAATAGAAAAATTACAATATCACAAACACGTGGGCAAGCACGAAGTAGTAAACGACTCTTTACCCAGAAACAGAGTATGAAATACACGGTGCTGAATTAAGTACGTTGCAATAATTTTAGACTATTTTTATAAAAATAAAAAACACGTAGAGAAAAACGTAAATTATAAATAAAAGAGCAGAAGTTTTATATGTTTTTGTAGAAAATCTTATATGGTAACGCAGAGAACGAATTTTTCGGTTCTTCCTGATATTTACTAAGCGTTATTGAAACAGCAATTACAGATGTTTATGTAATGGTAATTTTAACATACCTACAGTAAATATATATATTTATATTTTTTATTTAATTATAGAATACATATACATACATACGCAATCACGAACCTTTTTACTTATTAATATAACTCATCGTAATTTGTTCACATATTCGTACTTGATATATTTTCGTATTTGCAATTAATTTAAAAAAATGAAGCTTTAGTTTCCTTCGATAGAGTAAAAGTCAATAAATGCGAAAGAATAAATATTTGTTATCTTTAGCACTTACACATTTATAGATTTTATTATCATAAAGATTCCTATTTTTTTTCAAACATAAGAACAAAAGCAACGTAAATTTATTTATGAGTTTCCTTAAACTTAATCCAGCACCAAACCGCCCAATTGTCGATAGATGATAAAATTATCTTAACGTGATCGACGGACATTTCTATATCATGTAAGATCGGTGATGTCTCTTGTTGGGTAGGAGCGGTCGTGTACCGCGCAGTGGGGCCAAGGGTAGGCCGAGTGTCCGTGAGCCCCAGCGGGGGTTGCACCGGTAAGCTTCAACCCCAAAGTGCCAGGTTGTTCCACCAAGTTCTCGTGTTCTCGCTCGTGTTGACGGTAACCGTAATCCGTAGTACGTAGTACATACCCAGATTCCACATACACGTATTGCACAAACACACACATACTCAATTCACTGCAAACACCAATCAAGATCGCTATACGTGTGTATTAAAACTTCTTTTTTCATACACAGAATCGTGAGTGAATTTGAAAATTTAGTAAAATGTCTAATGTTCTACTGATGTTATATTACGCGTGATAACAACGTTTTAAATATTAATTTATGAGAAAAATTTGATAAGAATTATAATTGGTATACTTTGTATTTAAAATCAAAAGCTTTTATCAAAAGATATTGTCTTCTTTTCTAAAATATACCAATATTTTTATCATTATGTTTATAACTAATATAATATTCATAGTAGATTTTTAGTTTGTTTTTTGAAATAATATTAATTAATTAATTATTAAATTTTTAAAATTAAATCTTAAAATTCTTATTTATGCTAAAATTGTTATCTTAATTTGCCACTTATTAACGAATTGCGTAATAGCTATTTATCAGTTATTAACGAAGATCAATTATTCAAAACTATAATGTATAAATCAACACTTTCTTAATCCGGATTCAAACCAAACAGATGACAACGTACAAACACGAATGAATAACTTGTTTCAATGAACAACGCCAGTAATATTGAAGCGAGCTATTCATTCATGTTTATTCGTGCTCATTTGCTTGATCTGAATCCGATTTTACATCACTCTACCATTCGCATACATTCTACATTACTTAATTCTGATTGAATACGAGACATCTACCATTGTTGCTATCTAGTTATTTTAGGTACCTATAGTTCGAGTATTGTCACCGATAGTGTTTATTATTGGTTGAGCTCTTTTCGTATATAAATATACATATGTATATTCTATATATCTATTTTTATGGAATGCTTAGGAAACAGAAAGCCGTATGTTAGTTGTGCATCCGTTGTTCGTTGTATCGTCTACGCGATCTGTATTCGTCTCGTCCGTCTTTCTCATTACGTGTGATTTTAAAAACCGATCGATTTATACATAAAATGTAATCTTCTTCTTTCTCTCTCGTGTTCGCGGCACGAAAATAGGGTATGTATTATTAAAATATCCGCGTTTTGTGTCCTACTTCCTTTATGTCATTTAACGCAGTTTATTCATAAAAATCGTTTCAAAAATTGCTCTCAAACTCTATTTACGTTTGTACATGCAACTCAAAGAACCTTATCAATCCTGTAATTGGTACAAAATGCACGGCGATTAACAATTTATTAGTTCCATCATTATAGACGTGTTCTATCGTATTAAAATAAATCTGCGTATAAAGGTCGCGTAATATGATATACGTGTGTATCGTTACGTTAATATTATATTATACTTTCCACTAAATTGGAAATCGGATGATCGACGCTTTCAACGAATAGGCGATTAAAATGAATTAATATGATCGCCCGATAACCAGTTTCATCGTCACAAAAAATGACCGCGCTATACCGTATAACGGCATGCGATATTTTATTGCGTAACAATTTAATTAAGGGAATAATTAGTCTTTCAACCGAGTAATACGATTGGCAGGAGGTAAGTATCGAAGAAGCGATATAAGTCGCAGCCTTATACGATTTCGCTGCAGCAGTAAAAGTTTGAATTAGTTTCTTGCCTTTACCCCAAGTTTGGTTTGTTCTCTTTACATTTGTTACGCTACGTATCTACTACGTATCTACGTTTTCAAATCTACTTGAAAGCCGGTCTTAATCGCTCTTTAACACGTCAGAAAGTTGATCTTTACAACCTATTTCGCTTCTTCGATAACTCTACCGAAAAACAATTCAGATGACGGTAGAAGACATGGAGAAATGTTTAATCATAATTTCTCAATGAAGTGTACTTCTCGATAAACTTCTTTTCTCAGACCGATTACAGGGCACATTACCAAAAACACAATTTGCTTTCATGAATTGAAGAAACGTATAAGTCGCAGCTAATTATACGATTTTATATACCATTGAAAAAAAGTTTGTGATATATTCTTCCGAATCATAAATATATATCAAAGCTATTTCCGGAAATATGTGTCAAGTTATTCAATGGAATATTGATAGAGATATAATACCGTATTGTATCGCATATTTCTCGGGGCATTCTGTATATATAATCTGTCGTATAAACAAACAGCGAATTGCAATTCTGGATTCTAAAAATAGAATCAGTGCATATATACATGTATATTATTCAACCTATTAGAGACGCCTGGATACTCATATGGCAAATATGAAAAAATTCATAACATATCACGATATTCTCATATTTATCGCATGAATATATATCGAGATAATCTCTAATCAGTCAGGAGTCTTTTTATATATTTATACATATATATATATATATATAAATATACCGTACGCGGCATTTCACTCCATAGTGTTTAGAATAGCCTAATAAGTAATTGTAACAAGAGCCATTTGGGTTCTACGTATACATATATACGTTTATATCCCGTATCTCGTACTGGTGTTGGATGGCTGCCTAGCTCATAGTACATAGTTATATCCAGATCTTTCATCGTTTTCTTATCCATATGAGTACTCGAGCCTAATTAGTTTTCACTAGAACTTAGTCTGATGTCTATAGGTCTGTTTGAAAGAGCGTGTTACGGGAAATTTGTGTGTATAACACGTCGCATGACAAGAGAAATGTTAGATCCTTTCCCAACCTTGATGTTCCGCGGAAAGGGTCCTCTTTGAAGTAAAAGCGTCACAAAACGCCGAAAAATCTCAAGTTACAGAGCTTGTTTTAAAACTATCGATACTCGATACTTAGGCTCGCATTCTCATCGTATTTAGTGTTAAACGAGGTTATCAAATTTTCATCTTCCGTTGACATTAAAGGTGATTTTTATATTAGACAGACCTAATTCAGGATTAGACTGTTATAGTTAAGAGAATACAAGCCTTTTTACTAATCAAGATAGTAAATGTATATTCATATCTTTTTGAGCATCTCTATTTAGGAATATTTACTACTCTTTGACTGTTGACCGCTACTTTGCGCGTCGGTTGCAGCAACGCTTGCATGTATCCAAACTGGTTGTACGTAGTTCTAGTGAAAACTGAAATCAGCCTCGTAAAAGCACTCTTGATCTTTCTGCGCGACCCATAGCCTGTCGAAAGTGTTACGAGAGAGTATTAAACGCACCAAAAGCTACTCTAGTTCACAAACATTTTCCATAATCTCTTATACGCATTATTTATGTATTTATATTTTCTTCATGTATTTAATGTATCTATATATTGTTTTTCTTATGAAATCTGAAATATCTTTATTATTTTCACGCTTTCTATTATTATTTTCGTATTATCGTACCGCACGATTTTGCTCATTACGTTGCGCGGCTATGGGTCAGTTTTTCCGTGAGACGAACGAATTCGAGTTGAATATCGCAAAAAATGGAGGGAAGGCATCCGGGGCGGAACCATTGCTGAGATCGATGACGAAGACTTCGTTGAAGATGCAGTCACCTAGGGGCGAGTAATCTACCATCTAGCTACACCTATCTTTTAGAAACGTCGCCGTATATATAAAGAGATATTAATTATTATATATTGTCTATAGTAAAAACGCCTAGTTCAACCACAACGGGTCGATTGGCCATTTTTTTTTGGATTGTAAAAAACATGAAAATTTGACTTAAACGATAGCAAGCTAAAATTAATGGAAAACGGCAGTGTCGTTATTGAAAGAAATATATTCTAATCTTCCCGTGGTGGTGCAAAAATGTAGACAATTTAGATAAAACGAGTTAAACGATTATACATAGTTTCTGGTTAGAAGCAGTCTGTAGTATAAAACATATCGACTTTAATCTTTGTAATTAATATTGAGAGTAAATAGAGTTAACGCTGAGATTGCCTACATATTAGACTCATGTTTCAATTCAAATTTTTATAGGCTTTAGCGAAAAATTTCTATGCTATATGATAACAATATATGTATACAAATACTTTAATATGATGGTGCTATCAAGATATGCGAGAAAAAACATTTTCTATATTAAATTATATGAATTAATATTTTACGAACATTAATATAATTGGCAATCTTGGCTGATGTTTAAATGTCATATAGTTATATATCCGAGTTAAAATAGTCTACTTCGAGCGATCGTAACGAGTATCTTCGTGTATGACAAATATTTCTTGAATGTGTTGTTCTAAATTTATAATAAATTACATCTTTATAGATAAAGTAGTTTTTCGAAGAGATTTTTGCGAAGTGGTAAGGCGATTCGCTGCGACGTTTCGCCTACAGCTTCTGTGTAGAATTCATAGAACAGTAGATTAGAAACGTAGATAGAATGAGAGTGATTATCTTTTTTGTGTGTCGTGTGTCCGTCTATCAGTTTGACTGTCCATCTCTCCTCGTATCTCCCTACGCAATTGTATAAATTCCTGCTATAGTCGCGGCTAGTATCTCTGAGCTAGAAACGGATGTAAAACTTATCGCCCGAACGTCGTTATTTCTTGTCGTTTATTGAACCGCTAGTATTAGAACGCTAATTAGAGTTAGCAGCGTGACACACTGACGAGCTCGTAGTTTAGAAACTTCGATCTGTCACGGTGATACCTACATATGTTTATATATTTTGCCCAAAATATGTATAAGTTACGATTATTACCGGCATATAGCCACTAACACGTGTGTATAGTTTAAGACGTGCCAACGATTCTTCTACCCAGAAAATATCTACTAATTTGCTTAACGCACCTAACACATTATTTAACAATTCCGTCATTATTGAGCATGGATGCGCGATTTAACGGCTCGTTATGACAATCGTCTTTAATTAACAACATGATTCGATCAATGTGTTGCTTCGTCAAAAATGTTATGCACTATAATTATGGCAGAACACAGCTTCTGAGTTATAACGATGATCAGGATCTGTCCGCTTCAATATACGGCTGTTATGATGCAAATCAACATTATGTATATGGTACGTGCACAGGATTGTCCTCACACATTTGAACCTCTTCCATATTTGCATGTTCAATGATGAAATCATTGAACAAATCAGTTTTCAGGGGTGTTTCGACGTTCTAAAATCTTCCTTCGTAATTTACTAAAGAACACTAATCGCATGCAATGCGTGTCCTTGCGTCCTGCTTATGCAATCATTTCGTCACATATACATTTGAAATAATATTTATTTAACATAGGTATATTCTCTTTAAACACGTACACTCTATATTTATAAAAAGAAGATTATAAAAAATTAGAACGTGCATTTAAGGAAACGGGCTGAATAGTATGCTTTATTTAATTAATTATGTGATCCTTCATTCTTCTTCGTTAGGAAAATCTTTAGATATTCCAAAAATGGTGTGGTGGCGCAATAAAAAGTAGGTAACCTTTATTATATCTCCAACGACCGTTTTATATCATTTGGTTACCTATTGCTCCTCTACAGTAAAAAAAAAAAAAATGGAAAAGAAAGAAAACCTCTTTGTGTGGATATATGCATTATTTATAAATTGATATTACTTCTTCAAGAAGAATATTCGCGGATCTCATTTCTACAGAAAAAAATATGTTAATAATACTAAAAATAAAGAGAAGTTGTTCTTCTGTTCATACAATTTCATGTGCGGTGTTTTGCTGAAGCCCTCCAAATAGTTAAACCTTATACACAGATAGTTCGTTTCAAGATATGTATAATCTATCTCAGACTTTGATCAGACTTTGATTTCGGTGCAAAACCAATTTTCAGGATGGAATTATCTCGTGACAGACGTATTGATACGTCCTACAAGTCGAACGTTCTTCGTCTAGATGGTAACCTTCTCTGATCCCTCGCTCTCCATCCAGCTCTGAGCGAACGACTCTATGCCAGAATTTGGGACTCAAAGCTCACCGGTTTCGCACTACTCAGAGTCCCCTGGGTAGATTTCGCGGCGCGAAGTCCTTATCTAAAGTCTCGATCGCGTTTACGTCAGCTGGAGATACACTCGAAATAGATGAACTCTTGGCCTAGATCCCTATGCGTCGGTCGTTTCGATGGACGGCCAAACCCAGGCAATAAGGATTTCCACGGGCAGACTTAGTATATATGTATTTATATAGAAGTGTCCCAGAGGTCGTACGCTTTTATCCGCTAGAGAATTTTTGAAGAATTTAGAGATGTTCATTTCCCACATCGTAGATTATATATTCAACTTAGTTTCGCAAGTTTTTTTCCCGATATGTCGTGTAGCTGAGTAACGCATTATTAAATCATATTAAACTGTTCCACTTAAAATCCATCTATAGAATAAGATTTTATTGTTGTTAGCAATTTAAATCGCTATGATCGTTTAGTACCCAGTTGCGTAAAATTCAAGAGTACATGATATCACATGTACTTTAGAGCTACATTAGAATAACTACATTTAACGTAATTTCGTGAATTTCGTGAATTTTTTTCGATATTGTGTATTTCGATAATATCAAATCATATTAAAACATTCCATTTAACACTCATCAGAAAGATTTTTTATTTGCAGTTTAAATCGCTATGATCATTTCAATTGTTTATAATTCAAGAGTACATGATATCTCATGATATTAAAATAATTATTTCTCTAATACTTGCAATTCTGCTGAATATACGTCTTCTAACAACTTTTGTGTCTGCTTAATATCTGCGGTTCAGAGAAAGCGGACAACCTCCAAAGCACCCTGTATGTACATATACCTGGCCACCTGTGTAGACAAGCATACATGTGTGCTTATGTGTATCGCTATTTTTGGCCGGATCGAGATACGACCCCAAAAGCTATCGGTGCAGCCGTCGGTTGTCGCAAAATCCGGAAGCCGCACGTTTCGAGGGCTGGACGTGGACGTGTATGCGTGTGCGGCCCCTTTCTTTTTATGAAACTTCCGATAAATGCCTGCTGGCAAGGATTTCCGTTTCATTCGTCAACCTGTCCGATCCGAGACCGCGCGCGACACACTCTCTTTCTACATCTCTCTCTTTCTCACTTTCCAAATATTTATTATTATATTTTTTTCCTTCGTTACATTGTTATTTACTTTTTTAAATCAAAATATGAGTTATATAATATCAAAGAGATATTTTAATGATACAAAAATACATTATGCTGCAAGTTGAAACTGTATTATTATCAAGATAGATTTCGATTGTATAAATCATTTTTGCCGTTCCTGTTCAAAATTCAAGCCGGATTCCGACGCACGAATCTGACTCCTATTGAATATACAACTTCTGATTTCTATCCAATTTTCTTCAAATTACTCTGAATTTGAAGTTTCTTTTTTTTTTTATTTACGCAATATCCACATTCTCCGGATTCACGATTCATTTACGTTGCTGAATATCGAAAAGATATGAACGCACGTAAATCGTCAGGTTACGGCGGACAGGTCTACAGAGTGTTTCCCTCAAACTATGGCAGCTCGAAACTTCCGGTCAGAACATGTCGATAGAGACAAGCCACACCATTAAGCGCCGTGATACCCCATACAAATCACGTCGATCCACGATTTATGGTCCATTCACCCTCTCTCGCAATCGCGTTATCAGCGCCGATAGTTGCACGCCCAAAACGAAGCTTCTCCATGAAAACACATCGCTACGACGGTATAGAAGGGCCCATTCCCTTCCCATCATATTAACGATGCATCAAAAATATGATTTTGATCTTCAACAATATTCTCATATTCCCTCCTGATTTCACTCTCAGTTTAAATACATGTTGCAAATATAATTCGCACGTAATCGCTTATGCATAATATAATTTATACGCGTAAAGTTATTCACGTACCTTGTTTTGCTTTGAATATGATTTAATCCTCGAAACACCAAAGTTTCATTAACTAATATCGAAAGAAAGAAATGCATCTTTTTTCCTTGTGTACTTCTTTGATCATTTTTATTTTATTTTGATACTTTTATTGTTAGTATTTAAACTATCTAATCGATATTATAATAAGTTATCGATGAATTATCGATATTCATTTTAAATGAATATTTAAATGATAAATATTAAACGATAAAAGAAATATTTCATGAATGAAATAAACAATGATATATAATATCGATTATTATAATATCAATTAGATAATGTTTGAAATAGAAACTTGGTGTTTCTAAATACAATACAATCCTGCGATAGTTTAAGTTGCTTGCACAGAAAAATATAGCCATGATATAATTTGTTCTAATTTTTTCTAGTCTATTCAAGAAGTATATACTTGACGAAAATTTTTGGAGAAAATTTAAACAAAAAATTTTATATATTTAATATGTATAAATTTGCAAATACTTTCTAAAACTTCTTTGTTTCAAAAATTAACAGAAATATTGTTAATTTAACACTGATAATCGTAATTACGTTCTACATTTCTCTCTAATCATATAATATCAGTCAACAATATAATTTATCAAAATTCGCATTTTTTGTATCGTAAATTTATTATCTCTTTTTAAATTGAATTTTTAATGTTAAATATACTGTTAAAACATAAATCATAATTAAAATTAAATTTTTTCAAAATGAATTAAAAGCATCATACAAATTTGTTATTTGTTTGCATTCCTAAGATTTAATTTATCAATTATTCTAATTTGGAAATACTTAAAATTCAGATATTAAGTATTATATAACTGCAATCGTTTTTAATTTGGGATTTAATATATGTAGTTCAGATAAAATTCGCGATCTCTGAGATATTTTTCGTGTCGATTACTCGAGAAAAATGCCGTTACTGAAAAATTAATCTTTAGTATTTTATGCTATGAGCACCTACACAGATATCTGAAAATATACAAGCTTAACTTGCTTTTATCCTAGCTATTTCCATTGCATCTCTTATTTGCATTCCAGTTTTTCCACGATCCTTCCATGTATGGCATACTACAAAGTAATGTCTATTAAATTGAGACAATATTTTTGTTGATATCTTGATCTTAAATGCTTTATTTAATCCTTTATATATAATCTAATTTCCCTTTTTATTTTTCCTAACGTTCTCGTAATGCGTGACACTTGCAGAATTCAATTAAAATACTAACAATTTAGTTATATATACTAATACAAGTTTATCGCGTTCAATAGATATGATACAAAAAATCGAATTAGAATCAATAATTATTTTTTTAAATTATTGTTTTCTAATCTATGTATAGAGTTAAAGCATACGTATATATGTATAGATAAAATAATAAAGGTAAACATGAAAGAAATGTGTAATTAATGTAAAAATAATGTTAGAGAAAATGGAATAGAAAATATAAGAAATATAGAAAAGCATTTTTACACATTTCAACAATTTAAATGCAATTTAAATATGATATTAAATTTGAATTATCAAATATAATTGTATCAGTGTGCGCGTATATATTACAGTATATTATGTTACGGTGTATTACGATAGTTACAAGTTACTCAGCTACGCAGTTACGTTGTTGAAATTAAACTGTAACTTTGGAATGTTTCCACAATGTGTTGTTTAATTCACGCAATACGTTAACATAAATCCTCGTCTCTTCTTAGCCACGGTAACAATTCGCATTACAGATCGTACTCCCCGTTCCCGTTTTTGTTTCTCATCATTCTCAGCTTTCTTCTTGTTCTTTATTAATGTCAGGAGTGCCGGCGGTGTACTACCACGGAACAGGAAGTGAGAATGCAGGCCGCGCGTATACAGAGGCGCCGATACAACACGTCCAACGCAATACACTCCGGAAGAAATGTATGAAGTCGACATTCACTTTGCTCGAAATACGCACCTCGAAACACCTCCTTCTCTTTCTTCGTCTATCTGTCTTTCACATGCTCACTCACATATATGCCCGCGTATCTTTTTTCATCGGCCTCTTACTCTCATTCTCTTTCTCTTTCTATATCTTTTTCACTCTGTTTCTATCTCTTATCTGATACAGAAATCCCCTGTGCGCGATCTTTCGAAGTACAACCATTTCTCGAGAATTCTTCCTGAATCGTCCCGCCTCGTTTATCGCGTTTCGTACGTTTCTGCCTTCGTCTATTCCGTACGGAAAATGCATATTAATACCGAAGTGCATTTCGATGCATCGAGTGCTACTCCAGGGAGTCTCTCGCACTGTAGTTTCGACGGCGATCGATACCTCTAGGTTCCATTATTGCCACAGCCAGCCGATGCATCCGAATCGAAACCGTAGTCGTGGTAGTAAACGCCAACGCGGTTTCGAACATCCTTGTCCGATGGGGAAAGCTGATACCGACGATACGAGCGAAAGCTTTTTAAGTGCCTAGAGAAAACACCTGTCACATTTTTCGGCGATGTATGGCGCTTCCGTCATTTCCGTGTTTCCTTACACGCGCGAACTCGTCTGTCGAATGTAATTTTCCGTGATAGAAGGACCAACCTGTCTATACAAACGTTTAAGATACACTTTTCACACTCTTGAGTGTCGAAGACGAGAGGCAGAAGGCACGCTCGAGGATTGTCGACATCCTCGGACGAAACTCGAAAACAAGAGAGACGATTGACAAAGCAACACATTCGGAAAAATCATTTTTTTGCGTCTGTTCTCTTTTCAATCGTCCATCTGACGCGTCATCATATTTTTCTGTTCGTTCTATTCTTTTCTTTTTTTCCTTTGAC